>PVIH01002082.1:0-165507 GCA_004025045.1 Sigmodon hispidus
CTCCTAGGGGATCTTAGAGATTCCTGGCTTGTTTTGTTGTGTAGTTTTTAGCTTGGGTGCAATGTGAGTGTCAAAAGGTTTTATTTTGGCATTTTAAACAAGACCAAATTGGGCCCAAACTGCCTCCATAGAAGGTGCTGGGGTCTTTCAGAATGCCTCTTTCAAATGGATAAAGACATGGGCAGGGGACCCCTGAGGTCGCACTGTAAAAGCCACAGCTAACTCGTCTTTTCAAATATATTCCCACTATTTTCGCAGAAACTCCTGGCTCCTGGCATCTTTCCCTGCGCCTGCTTCTCACTGGACCCCATATGTGGCTCAGGAAGCATCCGCTTTGACGGTCATTTCTGGGGGTCACTGAGTGCTAGGAGCCAAGCCAAAGTTGTGGGAACACTTAGGGCAGGACCCATGAGGGACTGAAGGGATAGGAATCCTCTAAGATGGATTTAGAGAAACAGAAAAGTAGATAAGGTAGCATAAACAGTACCAGGGAGAGGCAGGGAAGGGATTTGACCATACAGGTCCCTCACTAGTAATGTGTGAGCCAGAGATGCTCAGGGGAGTGGCTTGTCCAGTCTGGGTCTTAGAAAAGGTTTGAAGGGCTCCAAGATGGAGACCTATTGGACCAATAAGATTCACTGTTCCGTTCTATCCTTCATCTCAGCAGGGTTCAGGTAGCACCCTAGTTAGCAGCATCCTCATCACCCAGGACTAGGATTGAGTTACTGGTCAGATGTCACAGATTGATAGAACTCTGCACTCTCACACATCCTTGAGAGCTGTCTTTGAGGCTCAGAGTTTGACATGAGCACTTGTGCATGCATGCCATCCTGTGACCCAGACACACAGAGGGCATAACCCTAGCCTGACCACCAGGTGGCAGCATCCACCCAACTAGGGAGCCTGACTTGCCACCTGAGCACAAAGGCAGCCCTCAGGAACCTACAGGGCTTCAAAATGCTGCAGACAGGGCTAGGGATTTCCAAACACAGATGCTTCTGGCAGGCAGGTGCCTGTCTGCACCAAATGGGCACTCGTTACAAATAGCCAGCACATGAGTGTTCACACGTGTACAGGTACTCTCTGATGCACATTTGCTCAGTCTCCAGGACACATCCAGGTGCCTGGCAGATACCCTGATATATGTGATTTGGAATGCACCTGGCAGTCAGGGATCTGGCTCTAGAAGAGCCCTGGGTAGGCTTCCCTGAAGAATACACTGAGACAAGATCCAGGAAAGAGTGAATAACCTAGAAGGGGGACTGCACAGAATCCTGGCCCTGGGAATCATCAGGTCACCATCACAAAAACCTTTCCCATGGCACCCCTGAGGCTCTGAGGCCCCTCCTGGCTGCCGTTTACCCTTGGGTGCTGCCTCACGTGGAGGAGTATACAGGCTGTAGCTTTCCAAAGTGTCCAGTATAAGTCTCCAAGTCTACCTCAGCCTGCCCAGGGCAGAGGGGAGGAGGGATGCCCAGGCCCAGGATCAGATGGACAGCTGACAGGCAGAAACTTTGAGTTTCAGTGGAAGCCAGACAACAAGAAGTTCAAGGCAGCTACTGGCAGCATGGATGGCCACACTTGGCATCTCTATGGGTTGAGCCCATAGAAATAGTCTCTGGAGAGCAAAGGCTTGAGGTTCATGAAAATGTCTGTTGTCGTGTCCAACATGGCTCCAGGATGACCCTTACTGGGGAAGTAAAGAAATGAAGGAAAGGCAGACTCAGTAGTACTGTCACACACAAAAAATAATGAACAAAGAAAGGAGGGAGGGCAGGATCCAGAAAGGCACTTTTAGGGAAAGAGACGCTGCCCAGGTATGGGAGGGTGCAGTATAATGCTAGGTCCCCATGGCTGGGTTCCTTGTGATGTCCTCATGAGGCATTGGAGCTTGTAGATTCCAAGTGTGTGAGGGGCGGGGTGGACACAGGAAATCCACACTTGTCCATTTGGGCCAGGAAGACCCAGTTGTAATCCACAGATTCTTATAACTTCCAGAAGCTGAGGTGAGTGACACAGGGTATGCCCCAAGCCACAGTTCCCTATACTCAGGGGGTGGAGCATCATAGACAGACAACAACGAGACCTGTACTGTTGCCTTCCCAGTGTGCAAGGGAACCCAAGGTCACAAGCCACTTTCACATAGAATACCATCTGTCTCCCTAGCTGCTGGCATGGCCTTGAGGGTAGAGGCTCATGGCTCCTGGTCTCCAGCCCAATGGATAAACAGCCCCCCAGTCTCCATTGTCCAAGAACCCCAGTGCTGTTTCTGGGGCCCCAGAAAGAGAGCATATGGCTTTGCCACAGTGACAAGAATGGCAGGATTTGGCTGTTTCCTCCAGCCCTAAATGGATGTCATGCTCAGCACACATCCAGCCACCCTGGCACTCAGCAGCTCTCAGCCCCAGCTTTAGATGGAAGGACTGACTGGCTAGCAAGCACAGAACATCTGGATTTCACCACCAAACCCTGGGCTTAAATGGGCTCTGTAAGATCTCATGAGAGGCTGCTGGGTGGGAGGAAATGGTATTTGTGAGGCTCTGGGCTTGCAAAGAGAAAGCAGACAAAATAGCTGGGGTGGTCCACACTGCAGCTTCGGAGTGACATCACAGTAGCTTCCACAGTACTCAGCAGGCCAGGATGGGCCCTTCCCATGGTGTAGAATGAGACATAAGACAAAGGTGAGTGGCACACACAGCTGCAGGCCAAGAACAGTTTTAAGATTCAGCCAGGTGATGCTGGTCTCCTTGCTCCAACTCTACTGAGCCCCATGAGGGTGACTATGGGTCTAGCTTTGTTCCTGAGATCCTACTCCAAACAGACTGTCCTGTGCTTCCCAGGACAGCTGTGACTGCCAGGCAGGCCTCCCTCCCCTCTACCTGAGCACAGCTGAGGATCGGAAGACACCCTGAGGACATAGGACCTCTGCCTGCAGCCACCCTAAGGTTCTTGGCTCTCCTTTGTACCAACGGCTGCTCAAAAGACCTCATGACCACATCCTGAACACAGTGTGAAGCCATCTCTCTGAGGGGCCTTTCCAGCCCCTGGCAATAGGCCATGGTCCCATCTTCCAACCTAGCATATTGGGGTTCTTGGGTATCGCTTTATGTCTGCTCATAAACAACAGCGTGTTGTCTGTCATAAGCAACTGTGAGAGCTCCAGAGGTTCAAGCAACTGTGGCTATAGCTAGCTGGTCACGACCAGAGTTCCATGACACTTTGTATCCCACAGGTCCTGTGACTAGAGTATGGCTGATGACCCTGGGTATCCAGACAGGCTACTTCATAACTCTCCTGTACAACTGGTCCCACGGCTGGTGCTGAGTAGCCCACGCCATCCATGACTGCTGTCCTCTATCACCCCAGTTGTCAATGCTGAATAAGAAGCATTCGACAAAGGTGCTGCGGGTTCTGGGTGCAGACTGAGCAGGCCCTGCTTCTGCCTCCTTGGTCTCACTCCAGCAGCTTCAGTCAGGTGAGGTGGCCAAAACCTGAAGCAGGCTTCCTAGTGACATACGCCTCAGGCCAGTCCATTGCCCGGGGGTTTAAAAGTCTGTACAGTCATCATTCTTCCTGACTTCCATTGGCTGAAGCAGGTCTTGTGGTCAGAGTGTGGGTGAGATTAGGAAGGCCGGTGGGCGTGGCCTGCTGAGACTACACCTGGCCTCCCCCAGGTATCCAGCTCCTCCCTTACCTCCTGTCTTTCTTTATTCTGGTCATTTAATCACTAGCCTCCCCTAGCCACAGCTATACCGAGGAAAGCCTGTGACTCAGCTTTGCATTACTACAACAAAATATCTGAGGCAGCCATGCAATTTAAAAAAAAAAAAAAAAAAAAAAAAAAAAAAAAAAAAAAAAAAAAAAAAAAAAAAAAAAAAAAAAAAAAAAAAAAAAAAAAAAAAAAAAAGAAGAAGAAAGGCTCCAATTTACTCAGCTCCAGAGGTTAAAGGCAAGCACCCATATCCACCCATTTCGGCATCCATGGCCAGAGATCATAGGAGAAATGAAACTCACATGTTGATTAGGAGCAAAGAGAGACCGAGACAGGATAGGAACTTCCTGTCCTCTTGAATGCAGATCCCAGTAACCAAAGGGCCTCTATTGAACCACAATTTGTAAGGTCTCAGCACCCCAAACATTGCCACATGAGAAAAACTCCAACACAGGGTGGGGGGGGAGAGGGGGGCGGAGACTCGGCATCCTAGCATTCCCAGCTACAGTGTCCTTCTTGGCTTCCCAGAAGAACACATATCCTTCCAGCATATTCTACACCCATCTATTGCATTTAGCCTTCCAGAGTTCTCACAGGACTAGAGCGGCTGACCTTCCAGTGCTGTCTCCCTCCGTTGCCATGTTACAGTGTTTCTTCACACTCCTCTGCCACCCACTACATCTAACCTTCCTGTGTGGACCAAACCACCCATCACCTCTGTCTATTGTCTCCCTCTTTCTCTAGCCTACACCCCTTGGCAGGGATGTCTGTGGTTCACTGCTTAGCTCCAGTGCCTCAACTTGCCCCATCATCTTTGTGGAGTGAAGGAAGGGAAGAAGGGGAGGATGGAAGGATGTGTGAGAGGGAGGAGGGCTGGAGCAAGAGTGATCAATATGGAGAAGGAAGCAAGCAGGTCCTGCAGTGGCCTGCTCTCCTGACCTCCAGCTCAGACATAGGTGACGTCCTGCCAAGGCTGCATTTCTGCCCACACCCCTGCCTGGAGGGGGAATAGAGTCCCATAAGGAGTAACAGAAGGGTGGCTCTTGGTTTACGCTCACTATATCCAATGACAACATCAAGGCATAAGTCTGTGGTCCCTGCTGTCAGAGGACATGGATTGTTAGAGATCTCAGCTGTGGGCCTGACCCTGGAGGCCAAGTGAGAGGGCTTATGCAGGTGGCCCGGGCCAGCTCTCTCTCTCCGCTGTCTTCTGACCTCTGTGGCGGCCATAACAGAAACAAGGGACAAGGACTGCCTGAGCCCTCTTCCCAGAGCCAGGGAAAACAGACCAACATCCCACATGGCCTAGACAGCCAGCCTGAGGGGGGAGCCAGCACCAAGCCTGCCCTCTTCGGTGGCCTCCCAGTTCCTAACTTAATTTATTTTGACATCCCGGCTGCCATTTGACCTCCTTAGGAAGTCACATGGTGTTTAAAACTCATTATCCTCCATTGAGACAGGAAGTTAATTAAACTCCTCACAGAGCTGGCGCTGACAAATGTCGGGATGGGCCCTCGGCACCGGTGTCCCCAGGGCCCAGAATGACTGGCAGTAGAGGGAGAGAGGCCTGATCCAGGCAAGGGATGAGAGAAAGGTCTGGGCTCTCTCCCCCAAAGCAGAAGTCAGCAATCATCCTAAGGCAGAGTATGGGCATTTTTTAGGGGCATCCAGCTCTGCCTTTACCTGCTGTGTGGCTCCAGGTAAGTGACTTCACCTCTCTGAGCCTCCATTATCCAAATAGTAATTTTATCAGTTCCTCCTTCAGAAAACTGTTAGGATCAACACTGCATGAACAAGGCAGTGCTCAGCATGAAGGCTAATACCACGATGCCCCTGCTTGTCACTGCTAGTGACAGAGAACTAAGTGCCTAGTGCTGAAGGGCACCTACAGCTGCCTTACATGCTGAAACAGAGAGGAACAGAGATGCCCTCCAGAGAAGTGAGCGGGGTGGGCCAAGCAATGGAAGGGAAGGGTGTACACAGCACCCAGACAACTAATACAAAGGCCCTGGCTCCACAGGGCTTTGGGACCCACAGGTAGGACCTTTAGAAGTTAAGGCAGGGAAAAGGGGGGTCTCACTCAAGGCAATACTGGAACTTAGAACAATCCTCTTTCCTCAGCCTCCCTAGTAATGAGATCAGACATGTACCATCACATCCGGCTAAGACAAGTGTTTGTGCAGTTAACATCATGACCCCACTGTCTTCAGCCTCTAGTGGGGATGCCAGTGAATGCTGGGCCAGCTGCAGCTGGAAACAGTGGTCAGGATGATAGTAATGGAGGTCTAGAAGAGATGGGGAGAAAACCAAGTCTTAGAGAAGCTGAGCCACCAGGAAATGAAGCCACGAACTGGATGACTGCAGTAGCAAGTGGGGTCTGTGCGGAACTGAGGAGCGAATGCAGAGCCCTGACCTCTGACCCGAGGCCTCACTCCCCACCCATTTTGGCCTCAGATCATCAGCCGCATGCTCCTGCCTCCCACTTTCTGGGTCTGTACCGTTCCCATTATTCTATTCTGTTCCCATTATTCTATTCTGAGCATCCGCTTTATCCTTCAAGGTCTAGCATAAGTTTATAAAATGTGCTCTGAGTGTCTTGGTTATACTCCAAAAGCCAATGCAGGGGGTGAGTCAGCGCAGAATATGCCTGCCCACCAGTGAGTAGAGCCAGCTATAGGGTGGAGGACTGTGGCAGACAAGACATAAGCCTAGACCTCCAGGGCTGGGGGATGGGAACTGAGGTCTGAGGAACCCTAGGTAACTGTAACCCATTTTCACCACCAGGAGGAAACTGAAGTCCTTCCCAGGATCCCACCCTTCAAAACAACAGAAGATGATCCAATTGGATGGCAATTGGACCTGAGTCCAGTCCAAAATTCGGCAGAGGATTTGGGTTACATCCAGCTCTCTGTCTCTTGAGATGGGTTCTTAGAAAGGATCTGGGCTTGTCCAAGCCTCGGTCTGTGCATTCATGACTACCCTGGGCCATCACTAAAACAGCAGCATATGCCCTAGAACCACTCTGTTTTTTTCTGCCTGGAAGATGCCTCCTCCATGGCATAACCCTTTGAGAGCTACACAGGGTCCAAGGAGAAAACCCAAGTCAACTCTGCAGGGGCCTCAGAGACCCCTGGGGCTCCACCCTATTCTGTGTGCCCAGAGTGGGTGCTGGCACTCTTGGTACCTCTTACCAAAGCTTCTGGGTACCTACTACTCAGCAGTGGGGTCCCCTGTAGAGCAGGAGTCCCTCCAAACACAACAGGGCTTTCCTGCTCTGAGTAGTCTTCCTGTGCTCCACAGGGCTGGGACACAAGGCTCTTGGTTGAAGGAATTCTGTTTCCTTGCTGACTCGGGCTGGGAACTTGTCACTCCCAGCAGACACTTAGAAGCAGGGGAAATTGGGGCCCACAGTGGGAGCCTGTGGAAGATAGAGGAGAGGAAGACATTCCGGAAGCTGCAAGCCTAAGCACCAGCAGAATGCTGTGCTGTGCACAGAACCCTGGAGACACTCGGCTGCAGATGAGAGGCTGCATAGTTGAGCATTCTGATATCAGCAATGCTGGGATTCTTCCTTTTTAAACAGAAGTCCCATATTTTCATTTTCTTTGGGACCCACAAATGATACAGCTTGTCCTGGTGGACAGGCTCTGTGTTGCTGAGTGACCTAAGTATGTCCTTCTCTCCCAGCCTGGACTCTGTATACATAGCAGACAAGTAAATCAGGTCAAGCCAAGAAGGGCCCAAAGAGATGCCATCCCACTCTCCTGCATCCCAGGCAGACATTACTAGTCGAAAATCACAATTTCCTCTCACGACTCTCAGATTCCAACTCAATACAGATCTCATCCAGCAGCTCCAGACTAGGTGCTACTTACAGAGTGGGTACACTAAGCTTCTCACCACTACCCTACATGCTAGCCCCAGGCTACCTCCCAGGATTCCCAGCTCCTATCCTAGGCTCTTCTTGTAAGGCTCTCTTGCCTTCAGAGGAGGCAGTACCCAAGGAAATAGAAAAGAGGTGTGCCTTGTCTAGTGCTGAAACATCGTGGGGCACCTTGACTGGGGAGACCCAGCAGATGTGGGGTGCCATCTATAGAACAGCTCCTTCTGGGAAGGGGTGGGAAGCTGGGCAACCCTGTGCAGATCTTGGATCCTGGCCTTGGTGTTCCAGTCTGACCAATGGAGAAAGGGCAGCATCCTGTCCCACTGGCCAGTCCTGCACAGTGGCCTTCACGGAGTAAGAGTGGTGGCAATGAAGAGGTAGCCAGGATCCCTCTCTTCCTCTTTGCAAGGGCCTCAGTAACACAAACCGGAAAGAAACAGGTCTGACACCTAGAACACTTGATAACTGGCATGTGGCAAACTTCCAAAGGACATGAATGGTGACACTTGTGCCAACTGAAGCCTGCTTACTAGGTAGGTGAAGGCCAAGTGTCTCCTCTGTGAAGACTTGTTTCCCTGTGTGGAATGGAGAGAGGCATTAGACATCAATAACATCCAAATGGATGAAGACATGACTCCCATCCCCAGCTCTGTGATCTTGAGCATGTCTCAAGTTTCAATGTCCTCAAAGAACAAGAGGTACATTCTTGACTGTGTGGGCACTGCAAACCTGCCTGCTTGGGGCTGTATGAACAGGGAAAGCTGAGGGGCAGGGATGACATCTCCTTGGCAGATGTCTACTGTGGCCTCAGTTGTAGTTAAGCAAGAAGACCAACTGACCTCTGGCTTCTCCAGGATTTCCAGACAGGTCTGAGTTCAGTAGGGAAAAACCTGAGGCTCTCCAGCCCATTAGGCATAAGACTGAACTACTAAAGGCTACAATCACCTTCTGCAGAACACAGGATTGCTGCCTCCTGGAGTCTCATACTGAAGCCTCCTTCCAGGCCAGAATCTGGAGTTCTAAGAAACACAAATTCTGTGTCCAGGCTTCGGACATTGGGCATTCCTACCTCACTTCTGGCTGCTTGGAACGCGGAGCTACAAGGGACAATATAACTTAGGCCATGGGGGCGGAGCTCCAGAGCGGAGGGGCAGGGCCAGACAAGCCAGGGGCCTGTGCTGCTGGCTGCTGGACAGAACAGGTCTCCAAGTCCTAACCAAGCCTGCAGACATAGCCTCAGGAAACTGGAACTAGCGAAGGAGGCTAGAGGTCTACCAAGAACCCAGAGTGGGAATTCTGGACAGGGCCAGCGCGGCTTAGGGCCAGCCCGCAGGAGGTGAGGACAGGGCTGAGGACTGGGCAGACGTGGGCAAGGCTGGGGTGGGGGGCGGGGAAGGACCAGGCTTCTAGGAGAGAGGCGGGGCTAAGGAGAAGGCGGGCTTCTTGAGGCGGGACGAGGGCGGGACATGGGCGGAGTCAGCACCGGGAAGGGTCAGCACTAGGTGGTGGGGAATACAAGGGCGTGGCCTGTGGGAAGAACAGCGAAGGGGCGGGGTCAGTTTGAAGACAGCAGAGCCAGTGTTCTTGGGAGGAGGAGGAGGAGCTGAGGGGCGGGGTCAAGGTAAAGAGATCAGAATGAGGGACAGGGTCAATGTGAGGATGGCCTAAGGAGCGGGGTCAATGTGAGCTGGAGAGGGGCAGAGCATTATGAGGACGGGATCGGGGGCAGGGGCAATGGGAGGAGGACGGCTGATGGGCGGGGTCCGTGTGATAAGGTGGTGAGAGGCGGGGTCAATGGGAGGAGGACGGCTGGGGGCGGGGTCAATGGAGGAGGATGGACTAAAGGGGTGGGATCAATGCGTGAAGAATTGGCTGAGGGGCGGGGCCAGTGTGAGGACGACCGAGGATTGGTGGAGCCAGCGAGAGGAAAGACAGCCAGGCAGAGGTTGGGTGAGTACGCGGAAGCCGGGGCAAGCAGAAGAGGGATGAGCAATAGTTTGGGGAAGGACGATCTGGAGGCGGAGCCAGCGGGGGCGGGAAGGAGCGACCGCGGAGGACGGTCCGGGGAGGGGCGAGAGGCGGGGCGGTCTCCAGCTACGCGAAGGCCCCGCCCGCCTGGCAAGCCTGCGGGGAGCGCCCTGGCGGCGGCCGCGGGATCGCCGCTCGCCGCTCACAGGTTCCATTGAGAAAAGCCGAGCGGCGGCGGCGGCGTCTGCGCCGGAGCAGAGAAGCCGCCACCAGCCCGCCGCCCGCCGGGCAGTCTGCGCGCCCGAGCGCAGGGCCTTGGCTTCGGGCCTCCGCGGCGGCGCCGGCGGCCCACGCGCGGCGCGGCGGGCTGGGGGCGCGGGCGGAGACAGCCGTGGAGCCCACGGGCCGGGGGCATGAACCGCCCCGCTGCGCCCCTGCCGCCCGCCGCCGCCCGCCAGGGGCTAGAGGCGGCCGCCGCGAGGGCGCGCGGCGCCGGAGACATGTCCAGGAGGAAACAGAGCAATCCTCGGCAGATCAAGCGTGAGTCAAACTTTGCCCGCGGTGCCCGCCGGACCCCCCATTAGCCCCTAAGCTCTCTGAGCCGCCCCTGTGCGGCCGCCCAGTCCTGCTGCGCTCACGACCTTCACCCCGCGCCGCGCCCCCCGCGCGGAGTGCCAAGAGCGCCGTAATCTAATCTCTGCCGGCGGGCAGGGCCCCCGCGTCTCGGCATGTGTACCCAGGGGGTCCGGGCCCCGAGAAGGTGGCGGGTCCGGAGAGCCGGAAAGAGGGTGACTGGGGGCGCGGCTCCGGCAGAGTCCGACCACCTCGCGGCCTGCACCTCCCCCGCATCTCAGAGATGGTGCAGCGATAGGGCGGCCCTGATCTGGGCTCAGATAAAGTTTAAAATATTCCATTCTGCAAGTCCCATCCTGATAAGATCGCTCTGTCGGGACGGGCTGAAATTGTGATCTTATCTGGCGTGCTTGACTCTCCCAGGCTTTGTATCTAGAGGCAGAAGGAGAAAGACCTGGGAGTCAGGGGTACCTAGGGCTGCGGGGCGGGCCGGCGCCCACCGCAACGCTTTGGCTGCAGAGCGGCGTGGCTGCGGGATTGAGGTAGTGGAGACTGCTGCAGCCCAGGCGCTCGGCACTGGCTGACCAAATTCCCTTTATCCGCCCCAACTCTGAGCTTTTGATCTGACCACTGCCTGCTTGGGGACATAGGGAGATGGTGACCCACCAACTGCTCCTAACAGTGCTACGCAGGCATATAGTGCCCTGATGTGCCCATGGACATCTCTTCTTCCAGCCCACATCCGAGGGGGGTATTCTGAACCAGCCAGCGACCTCAGGGACTCGAGCGTCGTTCCCACGTGCGTCCAAGTTTCTCGCAGGTCCTCCCGTGGGCACTTTCTCGAGTAGGGCAGGCCCTGTACTCCTACATCACCCTTGCCTCCCTCCCCCCCATAGGAGTTTCTTGTTTTCTCTGGGCCACTAGGTTGCGGGGCCACTTGGCTGCATTGGGAACGAGTAAGCACTCAGGAAGAGCTCCTCCCCACGCCACACCAATAATAACTTCGCGCTTCTCCCGGCAGGGCGCGGGGCTTCCTCCCTGGAGCTTCCCCCTGGCGGGAGAAACAAGTCATCTGGGCTGCCCAAGAGGTGACAAGGGAGGGGGGCATCCGGCTTTCCAGCTCCAGACGCCTGGCTGCCTCCTCTGCCCACATGACGCTGCCACCAGGACCCAATGTGCATTCTGGCCTGCGAGAGTGTCCCTACCACTGAGGTCCGGAGAGGGGGACGAAGGCAGGAATCTGGGTTCTGGTAACCTGACTCCCCAAATTTGAGCCGGACCTGTTTTCCGAAAGTCTCCTATCATGTCAACTCAAGTATTAAAGCCACCCACAGGTCCCGATCTCTGGGTTCTCTGGTTTCTTTTCCCCTCCTCCCCTGTGCGCCTCTGCCGGGTTCTGTTCTTGCGTGTATGTGAGTGTGCGTGAGCGTGTGTGTGTTTCAGTTTGATGAGAAATGCAGATAGCTAGGGCAGGGAGATCTCAGGTTGGGAACGGATCGCCTGCGCTGATAAGGCCTCGAGAGCCCAACAGAGCCCAACCCACTTGGGTCAGCGAAACCCCGCACTCTGGGAACCGGGACTCGGACTGTGCTGGAAAGCCCCTCCATCACCTCCCAGTACCCCATAGCTGGAGCAGAGGAGGAGGGCAGGCAGGGAGGGGTGGGGGGCGGGGCCCGGAGCCATCGGTGCAACTCGTGGCCTGGGCTCCTCCTCCCCTCGCAGATCTAAACGCGTTAAGATGCGAACGTTGATTGTCACCAAGTGGCGGCGCCTGCCCTTCTGCTCCTCTGCCCAAGGCCGTGAGTGAGGCCCTCGCAGCTGCGCGCCGGCTGCACCGGCTTCACCTGTGGCGGGTCTCAGGGTGCGGAGGGGAAGCAGGCTGAGCTCTTGGGGCCGCCACCCTCCACGCCCCCACCAAAGCCGGGTTGCAGCTGCCCGCGTCTCCGTGCGCCTTTTGTTCTGCGCAAAGATAGATGTGCCGCGCTGATAAGGCTTGCAACCGATGGCAGCTGCGATAGCGCTTCCATTTATTAACTTCAAACGTGGGAGAGGGGGGAGGGCGAGGCAGGAGCGCGGCCTTAGCCGGCCAGATGGCTGACATGATAGGCCCGGCCCCTGGAGGGGGCGAGGGGCAGGGTGTAGCTCGGGACCCCTAGTGCCCCGGCCCGCCAGCTCTCCTCCTGCCCAGTCGATGTAAGCTCTGATAAGTGGGGGCCTAAGCGAGGACCGGTCCGCCCAATGGAGATTGCCAAGAGTGATAAGAGGCCTTATCTACGGGCACCAGGCCCCGCCGGGTTCGAGGCAACAGCAGTGTGGGGGCGTCCGGCAGCAGCAGGGGGCCTGGGCAGCCAAAGAGGGAACAACGGGGGGCGTCCATCTGGGACACTTTCCCTGAACACTCTTATTGGCAAGAAGTTGATCTTCCCCCAGCGGCCAGTGGTACAGTCCATCAAAATGAAAGAAAACTGACTTCGTGCTGGCTGCAGGGAGGAAGGAGAGAGGACACTCCTCCCCTCATTCCAATTAGGTTGCTCGCAGAGGCCAGAGGCGGTTTGTCACCTGTGAAGGGTGGTTTCCCCTGAATCATGCTGGGTTGCTCTTGGTTCCTGGCAAGCTTAGGTATGACTCTCGTGGAGTTTTATTGAAGAAAAACTTGAGGTGGTTTCCACTAACCTGACTGCTTTTGGGAAACCCAGCAGGTACACATCCGGAGAGATCTGTATAGATCTGCCTGAGCAGACAAGTGTTTATTGAGAGCTAGCTCATTGCGTGCTGTGTGGAGTGGAGTGGTTTGTGTGCTCTGTTCTATGCGGTTCTATATTATTAAGTGCTTGCTGTATGCAGCCGCTGACTCAGCTTTCTCCACAGTATGGGAAAGGAGTCTGAGGTCAGGGTCACTTCGCAATAGCTGGCCTCTGGACTGCCAAGAATAGGCCACCCATGGCTGCACTCCAATGGATGGTAACCTGGCCTCAGTTGTCTGCTTTGGAAAATTGGGCCATTTAGGGGTGTGAAGAGCTGAACAGCAAGATGCCGGTAAATGAGAATGAAGTCAGGAAGGTGCTGACATGTAGGGCTGCCCTCAGTTACCCTCTTTGAAAAATAGTGCTGGGAATAGCACTCAAGGCTACAAGGAATCCCAGGTCAGGCAGGAGTTAGTGATCCCAGATGCTAAAAACATAGGTCACTGGACGCAGGCTTGGAGGAGGAATCCAGCTTGGTGCAGCGGCCCTCTGTCTCTGAGGAGGTGTTTTCACACATTCTTACAGTTCAGTTAAGCAAATTATTGGTAGCCACAGGATGACTAATTTGCTCCAAGCTCAGAAGTCATCTGCCAACTCCCTTTAACACCTAACACCCACCTGCAGGGCCAGTAGTGCTGATAGCAGGGGACAGCCTCATTCCCAGGAGAGCCAGGGTGAAGCCCCAATAGGAGCTGGGTGGGTTTAGCTATATTTTATGGGCACAGAGGAACTGTTTACACAGAGCATTTCCACTCCACTTATAAGTATAGGTGGTGCCTGCAGTCAAGTCCCTCAAGGGTTCTGGTGGCCCATGACACTTCCCAGAGATTCCTGTCTCCATGTCTTCCCTCTGTGACAGTGTCTGTCATCCAAGGCTCAATGAATGTGAGCTGCCTCCTCCAGCCTTGACCTTGCTGTCCCAACCGTGGTCATTAGCACTGGCTGGGTACTTGATGGTCCTCTATAATACTAGCACCCAAACATGGAGCTATGCAAAGGGTTCCAAGGCAGGAGGCACTCTGTGGGGAACCCTTTCCTAATTCTGGAGCCCACATGAGGTCTCCAGTTCTTGTTGGGCCTTGTGATCCCACCTGCTAGGCTTTCCTACCTTCCTGGAGTCTGAGAGGACAGTAGGTGGACAACATGGACAAATACAGCAGCATCACTGGTCATGGATGACAACCAAGTGCTTACCCTATTCCAGGTCTGAATGAACTTCTGCAGGCCCCCATCATGCTCACATTATTGTACCTCTAGGGAAATGAGTGTTAAAAAATAGCTCTGTGCCCCAGAAAGTAAAGACAGAGTTGGAAGTATGAAGTAGATGCTGCCCCTTGCTGTTAGGACCAGGAACTCCATCAAGGTGTCTCACCATCACAGTCCTTAATTTTCACATCTGTACAGTGGGCCAGTGGGAGGAATGGATACCTCTGCTGTTTTTGAAGCTGCCCTTGCCATCATGCTGCTCTTCCCTGAGATGCTTTAACTCAACAGCAGCCCCTGGGAAAACCTCACCCAGCCCTACCCTGGCCTGAGCCCTGGACCCAGTCCCTCTGGCCCAGGCCCCTCCCCGGAGGTCACAGGAACCCAGTATGGCACCGATTTAAGTGGGTCAGTTGGGGAGAAAGGAGGAGGAATGTGATGCCATTAATTGTGCCCCTTATCTCCTGTTTCTATGCCAACCAGACGGTCCCGGGGCTTGACGGCTCGTGAATAATACTCTACGCCGACCTATCTGCCATCGACAGGCCTCACGGAGGCAGCTGTTGCCTCCCGATTGGTATCATAGAACCCATGGACCCAGCCCACGGGGAGCTGCCTGACAATACTCAGGCCCTGCCTGGTTCCTACCCACCTGCCCACCATCCCCCTGAGGTTGTCTGGAGGTGCCTAATGGTCCCTGTTCCCATTTCACAGATGGGGAAACTGAGACCACAGCCACACATTGCCTTGCAGACCTTTTCTGGCTGAAGGTGTGGTAAAGTGAGGGGTAAAAGCATCCCTTCAGGAATCACCTCATACATACTCCACTCCTCCTAACTGTCAGGTCATATGACCTTGGCATGCCCTATCCTTGTGTGGCTCACCATGTTCATGAGTGGGAGATACAGCCCACAGTTAAGAGCTCAGCTTCCTGCAGGTTATAATGTATACGTGGCCTCTCAGTGGAGTAGAGGCCACAGAGTGGGAGCTTGTGCTCCAGCTGAGATGGGGGCGGCATCTTCTATGTCAGTGCTTTTACAGGACTGTTCCAATGTTCTGGGACATCTTTGCTGCTGCTCAAAACCTCTTCTGAGGAGGAGCTTGACTCAGTTGTGTACGACTCCTTGGGCCCACAAAAGCCAGATAATGCTAGATTCTTTCCCCCACCCCTTATTTTCCATAGGACCGTGGGAAAGGCCTGTTAGGAGGGCAGGAACCTTGCCTTCCCATCCACAATGTGGGGGTGACAGTGCCTGTCTCCCAAAGCAGCTGTAGCCCCTCCCATGCTGCTCTTATCCCTTCCCACTGCCCCACATCTCTTCATGATCAGGTCAGGTCTGTGGTTTCCAGCCTATCTGAGATAGGACATCCCTGTTCCTATGCCCTTTCCCATGAGATCTCAGCATGTTACATACAGGACCAAAGATGCAGAATGAATAGACATGGGGTCCTGGTACTTCCCCTATTACTGGCCAGTCTCTTCCTCCTGTATATTGGCATTGGTTTGTCAAGGGAGCACCTAGACTGGTGTGCAGCTCTGGTGTGCAGCTTGCATTCTGTGAGCTAGTGGTCCCTTGTCAGAGAGGATAAAAGTAGAGCCTTTTATCCTCTAGTAGTCTGGCGAGAGAGAGAAGGCTTGGGGAGCGAGGGGTGGGGCACCAGCATGGAGAAGGTCGTGTTCATGGCATGTAGAGCTGCCTGAATGGAGCCTGCCACATCTCAGCAGGAACATAAGCCCTTAGTGGGCTACCTCTACCCATGGAGAGGCCATGTACACACCTGTAATCTCAGGAAGCTGAGGTCTTAACTATGGGCTGGATCTCCCACTAATTCACATATGAGCATGATGAGCCCCACAGGGATGGGGCTTGCCAAGGCCTAACAGGAAAACACCCCATCCAACTTCACATGAGGATGTCTAGGCCCAGGAGCTCAGACTGGCCCTGACCAGGGCCCAACAGACCACAGGGGCTGCTGAGAGCCTAGGCAAACAGAAACAGCCACATTGGTGTCTGGTAATGCCTGCAATGCTAGCTAGGGCTGTTTCCATGTCAGCTCTGGGTGGTTTGTCTCTAAGTGGCCAGTGACTACCCTTCCCCACCCTTTCCATTCCAGTTGTTCAGTCATCCTTAGTATATGGCACTAGCTTTAGGATACTCAGCTCTTCCAAGGGGCCTCATTCACTGTCATCCCAGTGCTCAGCCAGCCTGGAGTCTCTTACCTGAGGAATAGAAACAGTAGATCTCACCCTGTCCAATGGTGTTCACCACTTAGGCAGAGGTGGTATACAGTAGGTCCGTGAGGGACAGTGCCGTTCAGAGCAGACTCAATCAAAGGGACCCTTGGTGGAGGATCAGAGAAGCTGTTTCATGGTCTCACAGCTATGCATAATGTTCTCACTATGGAAAGAGAGCCTGCCTGGGGCCCTGTCTGCTCTTACCATACAGGTGGGCCTTCATGTGAGTCCCAACCTGCTGTGCCTCAGTTTCCCTACTACTCATAGCACTATGATGCCTACCTGTCGGGAGACAAGGGTTAAAGAGAACTGACAGAGCAGAGACATGGCCAGCAGGAACCAATGAAGAGGGAAAGGGGGCCATTGTCTATGCCCTTGCTGCTAATGGCCAGTCCCCTGTAATTGTGTCTCCCTTGAGACATCTTGCCAATTTCTCCTGACATCTGACTTCAAGCCCTATAGCTTTCCCATCTGCCCTTAGTCTTATGCTTGTCTCAGTTGCCTATTCGCTTACCCCAGAAGGAAATAAGAAGGGCAGGGCTAGGGGCTTGGCTCCTTCATGCAGAACTTCCTTTGCTGGGACAAGGTATCCATCCCCACCTTGCTGGACTGGTCCCCAGTCAGGGTCAGGGCTTATATCTACCCTTCCTGGATCCCTCTGGTTTCTGGTACACAGAGATTTGTAATGGGAGAGGAAACGGAGACCAAAGCCCTGGGCACCGCTGGTGTGGGTGACCTACCTCCTCTCCCCACACTCAACTTCCGGGTATCACTATGAGCACATGATAAGTGTGCCCCAGGCCAGCTTGGTGTCTGCTATCACCAGCCCAAACAGTCCTGGGCCCAAGGCCTCGGTGGGGAAACCAGGGCTTGGGAAGTTCAAAGATCACATCCTTGGCAGAGCCACCGTCTGGATGTTTGGGGTGGGAGCTAGCAATGGCCACTGATTGCTGGGGAGGAGGGCCAGCCACACCCATTTTCAAGAGTCTGAGGCTCCCAAAGGGTCTCAATCACAGCCAGCTCTGGTCTCAACATTGCTCCCCACTGTGTGACTTTGGGCCATGGTTTCAGCAAAGACCAGAGCTGCATAGACTCACTGGGCTCCCCTCTTCTCTTTATACCTCTTTCCACTTCCTGGGCCACCACAGCACCCCCTGCCTCGGTCTCCCCTATTAATGAGTCCCGCACCCAGCTTGACCAAGTACAGTTGCTCAGAAGCAGGGCAACCCAACACTCGCCAGGCAGCCTAGACAGTCCATAGACAGCAGGCCTTCACCCAGATGGCCAGCCAGCCCTCTCCTGGAGCAGCCGCAACCTGGTCCCTCCTGCACTGTCTCTGATCCCAGCCTCCTCCAGCACAGGTTTCAGCTCCTGTGATAACTCGGAAAGTTGAACTGGCCCCATTACTGCACCGAGATGGTTGGCAAGATACGGCTCGATAATGGAGGAGATACCCACGTCTCGGTGGCCAGCGGCCTGGGCTCCCGCCCATTAACATTCCCCACCAGCGATCCACGCTATCTCTCCTTCCACTCCTCCCACAGATAAGAATGGAAATTCTGACTTCATAGCTCGCTGATTAAAGTGTCTGGATTTCTTGATAATACACAGATAAATTATGTTTTTGAAAAGGAAGGTAGGGAGGAGGGTGGGAGAAAGGGGCCCTAGAGGGGAACCCATGGCCAACTCTGAGGAGATGGCTCTCCCAGCTCTAGGCCAGGCTGGTGGCCACCAAATGGCCAGCCACTGAAACTGTAGCCAGATCCAGTTAGTTCCAGCAGGCTCCACTCAGGGAAGATGCTAATGCAGACTCCTAGGCCATAGGGTCCAGCCTCTAGAACTGATGGCAGCTCCCAGCATGCACACACAGCCTTGGGCAGATCTCCGTATCAACGTGGCCTTGTTTGCCCAGCAGACCTCACCAAGCAGCTTTGCCTGTGTGTTCCGCAGCGCCTTTTTAGAGCACAGGTAGTTCAGTAAGTGTCAAGGTGCCCATGCAAAGCCACGCCCACCAGCTCTGAGGGCTCTGCTCTGCAGCACTCAGAAGCCCAGTTGGCTCCAGGCCTGCCCTCAACCATCCTGCCTCCCAGCTCGGCCCAGCTGCCACTTGTGACAGGCGGCACCCGGGTGGGACTCGGGTGCCATTTCAAGCTTGTCTGGATAATGCTGCCTCCTTCAGCTGATCCGAGATCCTCGCTGATGGTGTGATGCGCCAAGATTAGGGCTGCGCCAGGCTAATCCTCCTGCTGAGGGACAGGTAAAGCAGCCATGGGGAGAGCGAGGCACCTGCTGTGTGAGAAGAGAAACCAAGACCTGTCAGTCTCAACACTTCTTGGGGTAGTGGCCAGGCCAAGCTGGCATCACTGGCAGGCAGCCTTGCAGAAGCCCAGCTGGGCCCAGTGGGGTGGGAGCACTCAGCTCTGTGCCTGAACTGAAACACTGAATCCCAGTGATGGAAATAGTTGTTTTGATTGAGTTGTGTATTCACTCTTGGGATGATCTTGCCTATGACACTGAGTCCTCCCGTTATCCCTTATTTCTCTTCTAATGATTCAAGGCTCAGAGAGGTTGAGTAAATCACCCAAGGTCACACAGCACAGGTGGCACTCTGGCCTACAGGCTGTATCCAGATCTGAGTCTCCATCTACCTAGAGGTTCTGGGATATTTGCAGCTATAACCCACCAGTTTTATAAAGTGTCCTGATTCCCTCCACGGGCATATCGAGGGTAATGCTCAGCAGTACCCAACCCTATCCCTGGATCAATGCAAATCTGGCTAGCTGGCCTTTAATTTCGAGATCCTCCTGTCTCTGCCTCCTGAGTGCTGGGATTAAAGACATGCCCCGCCATGTCTGGATAAATTGGTGTGTCTATACTCTTGCTTATTGCTTGTAGTCATTTCCTTTGCCTTATAGGCTCCTTTGGTGAGAAAGTTGGTTTGAGGGGCTGAAGCAGCCTGGTTAGTAAAGTGTTCTCCACACAAATGCAAGGAGCAGCCTTCAGATCCCTAGACCCCATACAGAAGAGCCAGGCATGGCTGTAGCTCACATTCTGAGGAGGCTGGGACATGCTGCCTCTGGGAGCTTCTAGCCCTCTAGGACAAACAGCCTCACAGGACTCTGTGCTGAGGTGTCAGGCTCAGGGTTTCTGATCTCCACCACCTGGATGATTCTAGACCGTTCGTCTTTGTCAGCCTGTGTCATTATCCCCACCACCACCAATCACCAGAATTTCACATCTGGAGTGTCACAGGAGTCACACACTGAACCCACCAAACCAGGGACATGAGAGGGGGTTAGGGACCAACCTACCCATCCCCCTTTAGACATCTCCCTATTTTGAATCTCAGTTTCTGTGTCTGTAAACAGGGCTATGAATGCTAAGATTGCATCCCGCAGACCCTGGACCCACTCCCCAGAACCCCTAGCCATGTTTACTGGCCACCCCATGGGCCCCATTCCCTCTAGCTGTGTCCACCAGATCTTAACCAGGTGGTTAGCCTCCAGGCCAGAGACTCTCAGCTCCATCTGCCCTTCCCTGGTAGTAAGTGTCCTTGTAATCCTTGTGAGGAGCTGATGAGACAGCTTGGGAACCCTAGAATCCTGGCAGACAGGTGCCTTAAGACCCCCACCCTCCCAGGTGCTCTTCGGGGCCTGTGTCTCCCTTTCTGGCTGGTGCCTGAAAGAGAGAGGCCTCTTCTCTAAGCTCTGCGGGTGTGGGAGGGGATGGGTGGGTGTATTCTGCCCTCCCAGGCCCCCAACAAAAAGAAGAAAGAAAGGGAACCTTGATAAAAAGACCGATAGGCGCCATGCGTGGAGGAGCCGCTATCAGCCCATCTATCTGCCTGCTCACTCTTGGTTCTTTCCCCTTATCTCACCCCTCCAAATGCCAGGAACAAAAGCGTTGCAGACTTACACATACTGCCAAGCCCATGGCCCAACTTGGGGCTGCCAGGAGAGATGCCCCTAAATCTAAAAGAAAAGATGGGCTCCTCACCCTCATCATTTTACAAAGGGAAGAACCACATAGCCCATTCTGAGACCTGGTAGCCGGATGGAGTTGTCCAGGAGTGGGTGCCTAGGGCTGGGGGAGCTCCCCATAATACCCCTTGCATGTTGGGTTAGTATATTCCCCCTAAGGCACCTAGGTGGATTTGAGTTGTTCAGGATAGTTAAAGTGGGGCCTGGGTAGAACCAGCTTTCTCCATAAACTTTCTTTCTGCCTGAATCTTCTTCCTCGGGTCACTCAGAATCTCACACTTCCCAGAACAACCCCTAGACTCCCTCCTGCCTCTTCCTCCTACCCCTTCACCCCCCACAAACCTCAAAGCTCTATTGATGTCTTAACTTTAGCTACACTCAACTCCCGCCCCCAGAGCACAGTGTAGGCCCCTCCCACCACCGTCCAGCCCCTGCTAGCAGCCAATAAAAATAGAGTGCGGATGAGCAGACTTGAGGTTCAGGCATTGGCTGAAGTTCCATGGAGGGGGTGGGGCCTTACCTTAAAATGAGAGTGTGCACGTGTCCAGCCTAGAGCCACAGGGTGGGACTCCTCCCAGGCTTCTGAACCTTCTTCAGGATCCTTGTGTTTGTCTTGAACAGGCCAGCCCTTGAGTAACCTCGCTGACCTCAGAGCCTAGGCCACACCCTCGGGCACCAGGACCTGGGCATTCCACAAACAGTGCAGTCATCTCCAGTGCCAAGTGAGAAAGGAGGTTAGAAGTAGGGCAAGGACAGACAGACAGCAAAGGCTGGCAGCTCCCCCTGTCTGCCTCCAGGCCCTGCTCATGTTATTGCCCCCATCCCCTCCTGATTCCCAGTGACTCACTAGGAACTTTACTGCCCAGATCTCTGTGGCCCCAGGCACTGGTGAGGACAGGAATCCCAATTTGTCACACCTCGGCTTCCTAATCAGTAAAATGGGAGAAAACATAGTTCCTCAGCTTGCCAGGATGGTTTCTGGATCTCTAATGTGCCCCAGGCTCGGTTTCCCCACCCACATCATAGGTCCATTGTGGATGCTGCTGCAACGTCTAGAGTTGTGCATTCCACCAAAGCCAGTGGAGATGGGAACCTGACCTGACCTCCATCCTCTGTACTCCTCTGTATACTGTGTTGAAGAGCTGGACCCACAGTTATGGAAGGGCAGAGTCAATGGCTCCACAGCACCCTCACGCCACAGGCTGGTGTTTTTTTAAAAAATGTGTAAATGAACATAGTGGGGTGGAATAAGGTCCACCAGAGAGCATGGGCTGAGGTTTAAGGGAAGAGGAGTCAGCAGTGACCACATGACCTCGGCCTTGTCCCCCACAGTCTAAGTGTCTGTCACCTGTTTTTGTAGAATGGTGTGAGGGCCGATGCACAGGCCTACACTGTACCACCACAAGGCCTTCCAGGACCACCTCAGGCTCCTCTGCCTGCCCCCAGAAGTGCAGGGTGGCTATTACTGGATAAAGGATACCTGCTTGGTTTCTAGATCAGCCGCGTTTGTCTCGGAAGGGAAGGGAAGGAGGAAAGGAACTAGGGGTCAAGTCAGCCCGAGACTCTGGCATTACTACAGACAGGAGCCTGGGGAGTCCCGAGGGATCAACCAAGTGCTCTGGACAGAGACAGGAAAGTGATCGTGACTGGGGCACTGATGATGTGGAAGCCCCACACTGTTGAGAGCTTTCATGAATCAGAGATGGAGGGGCAGATACGCAGTGGGGTTGGGTTGGGTTGGGGGAGGGAGTGTGGATGCCGATAGTGTTGGTGAGGATGTGAAAGGCTTGTAGCACAAGGTCTCGTGTGTGTGAACAGAGGATGGGGCACCATGGTGAGTTTGGGCTAAGTGCTCAGAGCACTGTGCTCTGCCTGAGCACAGCCCAGTCTGCTGAGCAGCGGATGGCTTGGCACACAGGAGCCATCTCCTCCTGAGCAGCCATCTGCTTCCGTCCCTCTGACCTGTACCACGCAGGGACGGCTCCATTAGTGAAACCTGCTCACATCGCTCGGCTCTTATCACAAATCTAGAGAAAGAATCACTCCAGGCCTCAGCGCCCATCTCCTTGTTTCCTCCTCTTTTGCTCCAGGCTCTGAGCTGTGGCCTCGGCCGCCCCTGCCTGGCACGTGGCCTCCGCAGCCCCAGGCCCCATCCTGGCACAGAGCCCCCGGTCTACTCACTGACCATCCCTCGGGGTGCAAAGCTCCAGCCCTTGTCCTGGACCCTCCCCCATGCAGCCCCTCCCCCATAAGCATGGGCCCTGGGTTCCTGGAGTGAAACAATCTTGTGTAATCTATCAGTGGCTATCAGGTCCATCGAGGGACGGGACGGGAGTGGCTGGGCCTAGAGATGGCGCCAACCTTTAGTGTTGATAAAGTTTCCGAGTTCAGCTGTGATGAATGTTGAGTAAGCTCAGGCAGCAGATAGGATGTGGACTTGGCAGGCCCGAGGCTCCGGCTGAAACCAATCTCTCTCTATCAGCCAGGCTGGGCTTTCTCAGGCCCCCAGCCCTCTTCCCTCCTCCCAGCCTCCCTTTCTCTCAGCCTTGCCCCACCCAGGCCCTGCCCCTGGGGACAGGGTAGGAGACCAACTTGCCAGTTAGATCTGGCCTGAGAGAGGAACCAGGCTCAGGCCAAGGGGAAGGTCCTGAGGGAGCCCACAGAGGTAGCTGATGAGCAAGTACACACCCCACCATCGATAATCCCCGTGTCCTCAAGCTTGGCCTCTGGTACCCAGATTAGGCCTTTAGCCCTGGGAGCTTCAGCTGGGACTTTCTGTGCCCCATCCCTGGCCTAGGCCTTCCTGCACACACTCTGGGGTATTCTCAGTTGTAGCTTAAATGTCACTTCCTCTGAGAAGCCCCAGTATTCCCACATCCCCTGTGGACTGAGCCAGCCCTCCGAGGTATAGCCTTGTCTCCACTCCAGACTGAATGCTCTCTTGTCTGCACAGTCAGTCTCCAGCCTGGGATGGGCCTACCTGGGACTTCCTGATCTCTCTGGAGCCTCTCCACCCACTCTTCACCAAAGCCCCGTTAGGTCAGATAAGGGTCCTGAACCTTGCAGCCTGGCTAGCTTTCCATTATTTATGTCCCTGAGTAGCAGTGTGAACCGCTACCCCAAGGCCAGGCCGTGGCTAGGATGGCTTCCTTCTACCTCAGTTTCCTCATGTGCCCATGGAATCAACATCTCTGCAGGATGGTGCCAGTAAGGATTGACAGACCCAAGTGAGCTGTTGAGGGCAACGTGTACATGTCACAGGGATCTAAAGGACCCAAAGCTTCCAAAGATTACAGATAACCAAGGAGAGGGCAGAGAACAGCCCCACAAAACATGGCGCCCTGACTCCAGCTCTGCCAGGAGCAGCTAGCAGAGCCCAGGTTCTGATCCCAGGAACAGACATAGGGACCAGGGATGGACAGAAGCAGAGATGTGAAGGAAGATGTGAGATCAGAGAGGGAAACTGAGGCTCAACAAGGGTAGAAGCAAGATCTCAGTTCTGAGAGCCTCATGGACCTGTATCTAAATCATACTTAATAACTCTAGGCAAGGCTATACCTGTTTCTCTTCACTATGAACCAGGATTGGGGAAGGCAGGACTCTGAGAACCTTACCAGGTGCTCTCCTGGTAGAGAGACCTTGTTACTCTGTGCCTCAGTTTCCTACACTTAAAAGCAAGGTTATAGCAAATTGGAGAGCTAATAAAAGTCAAGTGCCACACGAGTTAGAATTCTCAGAGGTTCTAGCAGCCCTTCCTCAGCCCAAGGACCTGTCCAGAGACCCTGGCACTGTCTCTGGTCCTTACCTGGGTCCCACACGGACTAGCCAGAACAGCAACAGGCCAAGGCTTGGGGTAGTGAAACCTACCACACTCTGTATATTAAGTCAGGGCTGGCTTCTGTGTGAGAGTCGCAAACAGGAGAGCAGTGGGCCAGCCATGGCCTGGGTGGGTTCACAGCTGTGCGGAACCCTGGGTCCTCTGGGGACAGACAGGCAAGGGAAGGTAACTGACTTCGGAGATTTTCAGTGACTCCTTTAAAGTTTTAGAACCAACGTGACATCAGATCACCAGTGTATGTTTCTTTTCATGAGGCAGGGTCACATAGAGCCCTGGATTTTATCTGGGCTGGGTGTCACCCCCACACACCCAGTTTTTTCTTTGTTTTCAGTAAATATCTATGCCTATCAAAGCCCAAGCAGCAGAAAAAGCCTATGTTTTATTGTGTGTGAATCATATCTCAATCGGATCTTTTTAGTGTTTGAATGCTGAAGTCTATCTGGACCCATGTTTACTAGATTGTGGGTCCTGACTCTCCATCAGACTCGATACTCAGTGCCTCTGTTAGATCGCCCAGTGACTAAGGTATACATCACCTTCCAGGATATCCTGAGCACCAAGTCCATGCCAGTGGGGTTGACCCTGCTGATGCTCACAGACAGGCAAAGAGGCAGTCAGCAGATCAGCTACCTAAGACCATAACAGGGTAGAGAGAATCAGGCAGGACACAGAAGGTCATAGGGCTCAGAATTCTCAGAAAGAGGTGTGAGCTCCCCATCCCAGGGCCCATGGGAGTGCCCTCTGTGATATGCTGTGTGAGGAAAGTCTTCCTGTCCCTTCTCATATGTATTCAACCCCTATGCCACCCATGCAGTGAACAGTATCTATGTCCAGGTTACAGGCTCAAAAATGCAGAGTCACCCCAGGTGGCAGACATGCTCCCTGTTGCTGAAGAAGGGTGTGTACTCAAGAGAACAAGCCATGCTATCTGGCCAACTCTTTTGTGGCCAGCCCCCTTATGGGCAGTGCCCCCTCCAGGCTCTGTATGATGGTGTACCTCCAGCAGCATCCTCATCCCAACCACCACCGTTGTACTGTCTCTTTAGCGCCTCCCTAGTGGCATCCTGAGTTGAGGCTGAGGTCAAGGTTGAGACAGACACTGAGCTTCAAGTGGCCCTTCACCCTTCCCAGGCACTCTGAACAATTGTTAAGCCTTGCGGGCCACACAGATCTCTGATCTTGTAATGTGCAACCTAGTAAGTTGGTGGTGCCAGAGGAGACAGACCACTCCACTGGATGTGGGGTCTCCGAAGGAAAAGAGTCCTGAGGAGGACTCTGGGGAACTCAGCAGACACCTGAGGGCAGATGCCCTACATAGAAAGCATATAAGGTGGGCACACGCTGAGGGGCCTGGGCCTTCCCTCACTGGCAAGACAACTTTGGGCCACGTCTAAGGAGTATAACTGGAAGTGAAGGGGACTCCGCCCCCCTGCACTGTACCTAATATGGCCTGAGGTGATCCTGAGCAATAGGGTAGGAGTCATCGCCAAGGTTCCTCAACCTGCCCCTGTTAATGCTTTTTGACAGGGGTATCATCGAGCAATTAGAACTGAAAATGAAGTCAAGTCAGTCTGAGGAACTTGAAGTGTGTAGCAGGCTGCAGCTCTGGGATGTGATGTGCCTCAGTTTCCTTGCCTCAGAATTGGCTGGATCAGAATCCTTACTTAGATGGGGCCGGGACTCCATCTAGTCCTGCTGTCCAGGACCCACTGTCATAGGCCATGGTGTCTGTTAGCCAAGAAGTAAGGCCCTCAGACTCTGACTGAAGTCTCCCACCAGACGGACCGAGACCTGGGACTCCCTGAGTCCTAAGGGAGGGCAGGGCTATCTTGCCGCCTGTCTGTCCGCACCATGGACCTAGCTGCCCGCTGCCCAGTGGTGGGAAAGTCTGTATCTGTTGCTATTTTCTCTCTGATATCAGGGCCTTATCTGGCAGCTGGGTCCTGCTGGAGCCCAGGTCTCCCTGCTGGCAGTGCCAAGCCATTCCAGTGAGGTGAGGAGGCTAGGCCTTTACCATCCGGGGTGGGGGCTTTCTGTTCCCCCGATGGCCCTCCTTAGCCCTGAAAAGGACAGCAGTTGTCACAGAAGCCCCAGATTGTGCTCCCAGCCACTGTCCCATATGGCTGTGTGGACTCCACACAAGAGGCTGCCCCTCATTTTCTGTGAGGCAATGATCCTACTTTGCCACCTCCTCCAGAAATCCTCTCTCTTCCTGCCGTGCACTCTGACACCTTTTTTCCTTTGAGGAAAGAAGTTTGTTCACTGCTCTGTCTCCAGCTCTTGTTCCTGAATCTGGCACAAGGGCACGGGCAAGGTTTGATGAGTAAATCAGTGAATGATGAGTATGTAAATCGATGAAACAGCTGTGGCTTCGAATGAGTCTGCCTGTTCTGGGGAGGGGGGTACCTGGGATTCGTCTCTGAGCTCTGTTGCCCAAGGATGGGCAGGCAGCTATTGCAGATCATTTTTGTTTCATCTATAGGAAGGGAGGAAAGGATCTCTGGGTGATCCTAAAGAAAGGACCCTGTGCCAGGAGGGCACCAGCAGGTCTTGGGCTGGTGACTCCTCCTGGGTTTGGAAATGTGGGCTCTGTTCTAGTTCTTACAGTGGTTCCCATTCCCGTATGGTCATCTGCCAGGGTCTCACCCATGACCAGAATCCTACCCGGGCCAACGATAACCCTCCCTGCTCCCTGGGGACACACACAAACGGGGGGATTTTGTTCCTCTTCCAGAAGCTACAGAGACCTCCATGTGGTGATTTCAAAATGACCACTACTACCCTTCAGTGCAGTTCATCAGAGCTGGGAGAGGGCTGTACTCATCCTCATACACAGGGACCTGGAAGGGAGTGGGCATCAGCCTGCCACACAGAGCCTGTCTCCATAATTCAGTTTTAAAGCATGAAAAAGGGAGTTGATGAAATTCCGCTATCAGCTCTGAGCCAATATGCAAAATATCTCACCCCCAATCAAATAGCTATTATGTTTTCATTCCCAAGCGGCGTCCGGCTTAATGAGCAGGAGACGGATGGGCGCTTGGGCATCTGCTCCTTGTGATAACCAAAGGGCTCGGGGCACTATGGGGGCTGCTCCCAAGTGCTGTCCTGGCTGTGGGTGACCACCATGGTGGCCCGTGGGTGCCACTGAGCGGAAGTGCAGTCTTGTGCCCAGACATCTCTAACCTGGACAGTAGCTAGGCGGTAGGGCCAGCATCAGCCTCACTATGGGTAATGGCAGGTGTGGTTCAAGACAGTGCTGAGGAGACAGCCTGTCTGGTCAGATCCTAGAATTGTCCAAGTTCCTTTTTCTCCATGCACCAACCCCATACCTTTTCCTTGAAGATCACTGGCAAGCTGCTCTGTCTTAGTTGGATGGGCCTCAGTTTACCCATCCATAGAGTGGGTGCAACCCAGATTTCCCACTAGGGGGTGTTTGGCACCTTGTGGGGAATTTAGATAGGACTGGCTTAAGGCTCCCCACTCTATGCTTTCACTTTCTTTGCCCTCACTCCCATGGCATCCAGTCTGGCTCACATAACATATTCTGTTTTACCTCTACATACCAAGATCTAGCCCAGCATGAACCTCTCTGCCTTAGGTTCCCCTTTCGAGACAGGACTGGAAGATGACCTCACTGTGCTATGTGAGAGGTTAAGGAAGGACATTTGTAAAGTGCTGAGCCTAGATCCCTTGTTTGTACCTAAGAACCACTTTTCCCATCTCCTGACCCTGCTGGGCCATTGGTGGCAGTAACCAGTGATAGCTGGTGTTTGCAAAGCACTGGCCCCCAGCACCCTAAGCTGCACTCTGACTGTGCCAGCAAGCTGTCCTGGGAGGCTGCAGCTGCAAGAGTTTCCATTCATAGCTGAGGTGATGCAGTGCAGAGAGGTAGGGTGGCTTGTCCAAGGTCACAGTGCAAAGACACAGTTTCATCTGTTACTCTGCCTGGTTGAGGACAATGAGGGTCCTCAGAGGGACCCTAGTACAGGGCATCCGTGTCCAGCCATGGTTCATGGATACCCCTCACATACAGGGCCAACTCCCTCCTTTCCAACTCTCCACAGCCCTTACCGGTTTAGGGTAGCAGAGACCCCAGTGCCAGCTTAGGGTCCACTGAAGCCAAGTGAGGGCTCAGAAAGCCATAGCATCCCCAGGCAGAAGTGCCACATCCCATCTGTGGGCTCTCTCTGTTTGCCTGTGGTGATTGTCTTCTGCATTATCATAGCCATTTTAATTGTTCTGGAACTGAATTAACAACATCAGAGTGAGCCGTCTTGCAGCCTAGCTTCCTTCTCCACGCTCATCCGCAAGGCTTTGTGAGGAGCGCTCGCTCGCCTTTGTTCTTGTAAAGGAGGAACATCCTAGCTCCAGGCGCCTGGGTGTGGGAGATCCACCTGGGTGGGCACCAGGTTGAGCTCTATGACATTACTAGGGAAGAATGTTTCCTCTTGTACCCCCGCATTGGCCCAGCTCAGTGCCTGCCCCAGAGCTCCTGAGAGCAGGCTTCATCCCATTGCTGGAACAAACAACTGAGACTCCCTCCAGGTGCCTTCCAGCCCTGAGAGAGGCATGGAGCTCCTGCAGGGGGATGCATGCATCGACCTAGGCAGGGCAGTTTCCAGAGTCCTGAAGGGTGGCTCTGCTCAAGGTGGACCTCCACCACAGCACTGTTTTCCAACCCTAGTTCAAGGTCATACAGGTTTGCCCCTGTGAGCCTTATCCTTCTTTCTGGGAGGCTGAGTCTAGAGTTAGCACCCGCAGGACTGCAGCTAGGAAACCTATCTTATTTCCCCTTCCTGGGACTTATGATGTCATCTCCATGCCCCAGGCTGAATATGGACTCCCTCCTTTCCAGACCTCAGAGGCCAATGTGGTGGGGCTTTGCCCATTAGTTAACTCTTACTCCTATCCAGTACTCTGTTCCACACGTCACATCTCCTGTTCTCACCCCTCACACTCGCCCTCCTTCCTGGTGAGGAATCACTATGGTTCTTTGGTTTTTCCCAGAAACTACAGGCAATGTCATGAGGCCCCTGCCTCCTAGAATGGTGTCTGGCCAGTGTGAGCAGGATGGCACTGACCCCAGTAGTGTGGTCTGGATTACAGCCACCATAGTCTTTCAAGATACAGATATCTCACCTCATCTGAAACCCCACCTCATCTGAAACCTGGTCCCAGCATGGCCCCTATTCCATTTTCATGGGTCCCCATGCCGTTGGCATGACCAGTACCACGGATCCCACATGTTGGTATTAATGGCCCTGCCACAGGCCTGCGGGTCTTTTACAGAACCTCCATTCCTCCTGAAAAGGAGCAACCCTGAGCCACTGTTCTGGGGAACAGCAAATTTCATTAGCTATAAAAGGCTGGAAAGTCCCAAGTGTCAAAGGGATATATCATAGACTATCCCCCTGCCTAAAGACACTGGCCTGCCTCCAGAAATGTCTCAAAAGTGGTGAGGACTGTTGCTCAGTCAGTAGAACACTTATCTACCATACACAAAGTCCTAGGTTAGATCCTCCACACCAGGTGTGATGGTGCATGCTTATAATCCCAGTACTCAGGAGCTAGAGACCTCTACTACACAGTACAGAAGTTTTCAGCCTTCCTAATGCTGCAATCTTTTAATATAGTTCCTCTTATTGTGGTGACCCCTAGCCATGAAATTATTTTATTACTACTTCATAACTGTAATTTTGCTACTGCAGTGATTCATAATGTAAATATTTGTGTTTTCCAATTGCCTTAGGCATCCCCAGGTTGAGAACCATTGACCTAGTAAGTTCAAGGCCAACATAGAATATGTGGGATCCTGTCAGAGAAACAAAACAAAAACAAAGGTGGCTGTTACATGCCTTCTGTCCCCTCCTCTACCCTAGGGCAGACACCTCATCCTCAGGCCTTCTGACACATGGCTTTTTTGGATTATGTTCTCTAGTATACCCTCAGGCTTCACTGCCTTGAGACCCAAGGCTCCTCCCATTCCAGTGGGTGTGCCCAAGACACAGGCTCTTTCCCTCCTTGATGACCACAAAATGACAGGACAAGTATGTCCCCTGCATGCTATGGCTTAAGATCCTGAACTGAGAGCCAGACTGGGCGAGGGTTTCAATTGGGCCTCGACTCTGTTCTTATTGGGGATACCCTGGGGTGGCCTCAGAGATTGCATCACTCCTGACCTGTGCTTGGTGTCCTCTGGGAGCCATTGTGGAACCATGAGGGCTTATTCCAGTCATCCCACTGCAGGGTAGATGCCCAGCACCCACTGTGAAGGATCCCCGTGTCCTGACCCAGTCCACCAATCATGCATCTGCCATGTTTGTGTCCATCATGTTTTTGCCCAATGTAGTAAGCATAAGAACTCACCATTCTGGACCAAATACCAAGTGTGGGGTGGCATGTCATAGAGCCTGAGAATTTTCCTGCAGGAGACCATAAGCAAACAGTATACATGTCTGTTGTGTGATTCCCCTGAGTCTGTGTGTGAGCCTATGAGGCAGGAAGACCTGAAGTATCTGAGACCAAAAGGACCCAGTATTGGTTTCTGTTGGGAAAGGCTGAGACTCTTGTCATGGCAAGCAGGTATGCCGTGCCTGAGGAGGGACAGATAACATGAAGGGCAGGAATAGGAAATACATCAAGCAACATCAAAGCTTAGGGATTGCGGGGTGGGAGGTAAACACAGGGTGAAGCTTGCTTACTAGGTGTCAGGAGACTCAGAAAGAGTCTCTGCCTCAGTGGGTGGCTGGCCCTGCCTGCCCACTCTACTCAGTCACCAAAGGTGAACCTGTTTGCCCATTAGGAAACCAGGGTGGCCTTATTCCAGAAGCACCTCATGATTTCCGGCTCTCATGTCCACAGGTTCCCTCAGAGATATGGAGACCAGAGAAGAAACCCAGGCCATGGACATCAGCCCCGTGGAGCAGAAGGCCACATCCCCTGAGGCCCCAGCCATAGAGGAGCCCCCAAGCCCACCCAGAGAAGGTGAGTGTGCCGATCAACATCCTCCCTAGAGCTCACGGGAGGACAGAGGGTCTCAGTAGGCAGCTGATGCCTAGTGTCCTCCTGTCCCCAGAACCTAAAGAGAGCCAAGGGAAGGGGTATCTGTTGTGCATGGGTTGGAAGTAAGATAACTGAGGCCTGGGTGGGGAAAAATCCAGTCCAAGGCTAGACCTCAGGAAAGCCACAGACAGTTTACCACTGTGAAGTGGTGTCTGCAGGATCTGCAGGACTGTGGCTTGGGCTCCATGCACAGCATCAAGCTGTACCAGGAAGAGCTGTGGTGCTCTTTAGAGGCAAAGAACACACTGTATATGCTGTGCTGCAGGACTGAGGCCCAGCGAAGTTAAGAGGTTTGCCTGGGGTCACAGCCTCCCTCCAGCAAGGCTCTCACCTAGGTCTGGTGTAGGCTCATCCACTGTCACGTTGCCCCCTTTTCACACCCTCATGACCTCCTCAGACTCTGTTGGACCTCCTGGTTACAGTTTTCCAGGTCAGTGCATTTCTGAAGCTGAAGACAGACTATAGAAGGAAAGCCCACAGACTGTCACACCACCCAAATTCTAGGAAGCCAGTTCAGGCCAGGTGCTGGATGAAGTGAGACTTCAGGTGTCCCCTGAAGTCCTGGGAAGAAGACCCCACAGAGGCAGAGTGTGTGAGATATCATCACTTTGCTTGCATTTTGGAGGCCACTGAGTTCTGGAGGCTTGGTAGAGAGGTACCTAAGGGATACCTGCATCGTGACCCAGTATCCTGGGCTCTGGCTGGCTGTGAGTCTAAAGCCCTGTCATGTCTGCAGCTCAGAGCTTCAGGAGCACTTCACTCCTTACCCACAAGCCCATGTTCTACCTGCAACTCCAAGCTGCAAGGGCATGCCATCCCATATCTACTTTGCAGAGTCTGAATTAGCTCCCACTAGCCTCTTCCCACCCCCACCCCAGTGCCAAAGATTAAAGCCAGAGCTACAAGCATGCTACGCAAGTACTGTGCCATTGAGCCACACCTCAACCTTGCCCACCAGCCTCTGATTGGACAATGTAGCTATTGGGCTACTTGGGAGGACAGTCAACTGGTGACATGACCAGAGTGAAGGAGACACAGGTGATACCCCCCAAGGATATGCTGTATGCAAAGGAGGCTAGTACTCTGGCAGTGGTGGCAGCACGTGTGTAGAGGGCACAGGGACAAGGCAGATGGACAGATAGATGAACAAGGGTGGACAAAGGTCTAGAGGAATGGCTTGGTCAATAGCGTGCTTGCCACACAGGCTTGAGCTTGGGCCTCAGCATCTCTAAAATCTAGGTTTGCTGATGCATGCTTATGATCTCTTCACTGGGAAGGTGAATGCAGATGTGTCCCTGGGGGTCACCAGCCAGATGGGGTGAGTCCTAGGGCAATGGCAGACAATATCTCAAAAAAAAAAAAGTAGAAAGCAATTAAGGAAGGACCTCCAAGGTTATCCTTTGGTCACCACACATGAAGAGGCGTGGGGGGGGGGAGCTGGGGAAAGGCGGTTAGAGGTAGAGGGGAATGAGGAGGAAGAAGAGGAGGAAGGATGAGGACTATGAATACAGACACCAGAGAAGACAGAGGGGACATCAGAGGACTCTTCAGGAGTCTGAATGGGGACCTTCATCCCTGGGGGCTCCTCACTCTGCACCCCACCAGTGTATCAGAGTCCCTGACTGAATGGCTGCAGGCCAGGGACCCTCCCACTTCCCTTCTTTTTTTCTAGGCCCAGCACCCAACCTGAGGCTCTGGCCCTTCCTTGGCAACTGCCCTGGGAGTCAAGCCCTGACTCCATCACCCTCAGCTCTCCAGGGACACCTGCCCCAGGAGTGAGGTGGCAGGTGCCAGGCCGGTCTCCAGTCAGGACCTTATTCATTGTTAACTGTATGCCTTGCTTTGCCTAGCATACAGTACTGAGGGGTGAAGCTATCTAGAGCTGGCCCTAGACCACCTCTCAGCCTCAGTTTCTACTGGGTGGCCTCCAGGAGAGCAGGTGCCATGCTCACAGGCTGCCACCTTATCTCTATCAGTGCTGCCATCAGGAGCTGCACTAAGGCAGCTGTGGCTGAGCAGCCAAAGGGCAAGTGGTTGGCGGCTACTGGACTTTGACCCACAGCTTCCCGGGAGCTGGGGCTGCTGAGAGGGTAGGCGGGTGGGGCCCGAAAGGATCTGGGACAAACAGCCAGGCCTGCACCTGGCACCAGCAGCAGAGATAACGCAGTGATGGGCGAGATAACGGCGCAAGAGCATATCTGACGTTCAGGCGGGTCCAAAGCGGCTCCTCGCAGTGGCTGGAGCTCAGATGCCAGCCACTTTGATTTATAGCCAAAAATAATAGGACTTTTATACCATGGGATTGATTTATTTGATGTTAATCACAGTCCTTATCGTGGTATTAATAATCTGCTGTTCCCATGACGTCACCCAGGGGGCTTTACAGGAGCGCATCGATCGGGGGCCACACTGGTTATCAGGCCTGCCAGGAAGGCAAACATGCCCTTTGGGCTGGAATTAGGTGCGGGGCTGGTGGAGGGGCCCAGCTGTTGCAGTAAGTCTAAAGCCACAGGCCTAGGTGCACTGGGTGGGCATTGGGCTGTGACGGACAGCAGCTAAGGAATAATTATTACTGCTGTGATCAGCAGGGGCTGAAGAAGAAACCTGCATTGGTAGATAAGGCAGGAGGGCAGGTGACTTTGTACCCCCCGGCCTCAGTTTCCCTCCTGGCCACAGACTATCCCAGCAAGAATGTGACAGTGTTTTTCTCTCTACAGATGTGAGAACATCCACAGTGCCAGCACCCCCTGAGTCTCCAGAAGGTCCTGAGGATATGGGGGGGCAGGAGTTGGAGATGAAGCCCCAGGATGAAGAGAAAAAGGAAAAGGAAGAAGAGGTAGCCATAGACAGTCCCTGGAGCGGACCAGGTAACAGGCTGACTAGCCCAATACATCATTACTATGACCCCAAAGCAACCTTGTTAGAGTCTTCTGGGCAAACTGGGGACTAGACTACCCGGAATTCCTGGAGACCACTGGTACCCAGGTCTATGCAGTTGGCCAAAGCAATGTGGTCTGAGTTGGTCTTCAGAGTGTGCACACCCAGAGCCCGTGGTGTAGACAGAAGCATTTGGAGGGTTTGGTGTGACAGGTTATGAGGACTAAGAGATGATACAGAAACAGGTACCTGGAGGGGTGTCTAGAGGATGTGGTTGGAGCTGCCAGTCCGGGGTCTTCCCAGCAGCAGATGGTTGGGGTTCTAAGCTGACTAGTACCCAGGTGGGCTCAGGCTTGTGTGAGGAGAACACCTGCTCTTCCTGGGGGCTTCAGCCCATCTGAGGTTCTTAGTTACCATGAGCCCCGCAAACCAATCAAGCCTGGACCTTTGCACATCTTCAGGCACTGAGTATTGCTGGTCACATGCTAAGCTAGAATTGGCAGCTGGATCTTAGATCCCACAGGTCCCATAATGTGGCAATCATAGCACCTTTGCTTCTGATAAACAGATACCATGGCCCATGAACACAGTGGGGGTGTCAGTGATTTCCAGGGCTCTTATTGAAGGCTGAGAACCACTGTGCAGGGCAGTAGGTGAGGTGGGATAAGTGGTGTCTGAGGAAGGAGTTTGGAGGCTGAGCATGTGGGTGGGCAGCACATGTGTACATAGTTACTGAGTGTCCGCTGTGTATGAGCATGTAGGTATTACCACAATAGATTCCTATCCATGGATAGATGTCATGTCAGGAGTCTTATCTTGCTGAGGGATCAGAGAAGGCCTTGCTAGGGCAGAGACCCTGTTCTTTCCCTGGGGAACTAGGGAACCAAATTAGAAAATGAACATATAGGTGTTTTGGTGGGGTCCTAAGGCATTAAAAGAGTGCAGGCGTCAACTGGTGATGTCTGCCACAAGTGCATTAGGAAGATGGGTAGCAAGTGTGGCTGAGGGGTGCACAATGGAGTAACAGCCTGAGGTTAGATAGGGAGGATTGGTCCAGAAGACTACAGCTGGAATGGGGTCCCACACCCTATATGGAAATTGAGTCCACTCACAGAATTCCCGTGGCTAGTTGTCCTGGGGCACTCCCCTCTGCCACTCCTTAGTTCATCAATGCTTAGCACACCTCTTAGGGCTCTCGATAACCTGGCCGCCAAAATGTATGGCAAAGATGTCCACTCCTCCTGGAGTGTTCTGTGGGAACTGGGCACTGACCCAGGGTCCTACCTCAGTTGAGGCCAGTGTCCCAGATCTTAGTGCCATTATGGGGGTAATTTCACCTGATCATTTGATCACATAGGTGCCAGGGCCTTTTCCACTCACATGCCCAAAGCCATGGAACTGGACAGAGTCTTGTGTTTAGAATGCTCAGCTTCTAACCAGCCCTGTGCTGGCTGACTCAGTTTCTCCAGCTAGAAGGGAGTCTGTGAGTACTGACTCAGCACCAGGAATCTCTTTGTGTCCCTGTTCTACATCCACAAGCATAAAGTAAACAATGCCTGCTGGAGATGTCAGCAATCGTGTGTCTACAGACTTTGGTAGAAGGCATGGATGGTCTTTACATCAGCCCCATGGAGCCAACACAGTATCATAGCCACATAGTGTAGGGCAGAAAAGGGCAGTCCACATCACTGGCTGAGAACTGCATCATGCTACAGAGGCCCAGGTGCCACATCATCAACATCAGTATTGAACATTGCCCACTGTCCTCATCCATATAAGTGTTATTATTTCATTTTTTTAGATGGAGAAGCAAGGCACTTGTAGTTTGCAGCCCGCCCTGCCCCCTGTGAAGGCCACGCTCCATGGGCCGTGGTTTGGGGTCATGGTGTACCCCAGCTTCCCGAGTTATTTGCATCCTCAGGGGCCAGGCAATACCCTATCAGCTCCCACAGATAGGAATTTCTGTGCAGTGGGCAGCGATGGGGTTGATAAGTCGCCGCTGGCCAACCGCCGTGGTAGCCATTGCCTATCAGCTCCCACACAGGCCTGCTTATCACCCAGTGGGGAAGCTGCTGGAGAGGCCCAGGGCACTCTTATCTCTAGGGCCTCCCAAGCCTGTGATGGGGTTGTAGGGTTAAGGCCTGAAGGCAGTGCCCAGTCTGGTGACAGGCCAAATGGCCACTTTTGCCTTGCTGGTTGCCTTTGACTCTTTCTGACTGTGGCCTGTAGCCCCCTCCAGCAGGTCCCAGTACCCACCCTGCCTGTTCCAGGGTACCTGCCTGAGAGGCATTTTCTACTGTTCTCTCTGGAAAGAAGGTATAGAGCTGGCTTGGACTCCAAGTCTCCCTTGGGCTCTGTCTGGCCATTTCCATCTACTCTGCCTGAAGTAAGGTGGTGCTGGACCTATGACAGAGCTGGCAGCCCAGGGCTGGTGTCTCCAGAAGGCTCTGCCCATACTGATGGTGTGACTCAGGCTTGTAAATATCAGAGACCACCCATCAGATTCCTCTCTAGATGAGACAGGACTTAAACAGACCCCAGAGAGTGGCTGTCATAGAGCCTGGTCTTATTGCTTCTTCATAGCAAGTGTACATATGTGAGTGAACACGTGTGATGACCCAGACCTAGAGAAGATGAGGAAAAGTCCTCCAGGAAGAACTGCAGAATGGGTTAGCAATTAAAGTGTTTGCCACGTAAGCAGAAGATTGGTGTTTCAATAAATGCCACGTAACATAGCAGCCCACCTATTGTAGTTCCGGGTGAAGACAGTGGATCCCCAGAGCAAGCTAACAACAGTCATTAGTGACCTTGGTCTGCTTGATAAGGTGAAAGAGTGATCAAGGATGACTCCCAGCATCAATCAGCCTGGAGCCTACATACATACACACACACACACACACACACACACACACACACACACACACACACACACAGGAGAAATAGGAAAAAAATGGAAAAAAGACCCCCAAGAAACTGACCTGCAGCCACCTGACTTCTGCAGACTCAAGTATAGTTGTACTTACTCCAGAGCTTTATCAACACTAGAGTGCAGCCCCAAGGTTATGTAAATCACCATCACTGTCGTGATTTCCTATCCTCTCCTCGTCTGTCCTTCTACCCCTGCCTGGTACTTAGTGACTATAGCACTACAGTCTGAGTAGTTCACAGTGGCATTTTCGTCCGTTGTCAAGAGTCTTGCCAGATACTGGCCATTCAGTTCTTTCATGCTGCTACTGTGAGAGGCAGGAGCCTTGCTGAGTGTCTATGGGTGGAATGCTGATCTCTGGGCCTCAGTTTTATATTCTGTAAAATGGAGTTGGAGAGAGTTGTTGTGGCCCTCCAACTTGTCACCTACTAGGCAGTCTGGTTTTCCTCACACAGGGGTGCAAGCAGGTTCAGAAAGTCCTCCAGCAGCTGATTTTGCATTATATTTGTACCTGAGCAACACAATGGGCAATATCTTGTTGAAGTTCTGATGGCCACATGCTGCCCAGAGTCCAGCGTTGTACTATCCCCACCTGGTCTCAGCACACTCTTTTAGGAAGTGGGGTTAGTATAGCCCTATGAAGATTATGAAACCCAAGGAAAATGCTAGGAAGGTGCCTTCAGAGCGCATGAGATAAAAGTCTGTAAGTGCACAAAACAGGGAAGCCCTGCTCGCAGTGCTAAGAACAAACCAGATGGTGCTCTGTAGAATGAGTGACCTAAATGGTCCTCCTGAGTTGTGCTGTGTCTTGCTGTGAGGGGTTTGTAGATGCCAGAGAGAGGAGCTATGCAAAGGCCCGTAGATCTTGGAGCCTTAGCAGTCCATGAACCAAGGGATAAGTGAAGTCAGAGATGCTGCAGCCCACAGCCCTGTGGATTTGGGCCTGAGCCCAGCAGATGGGAGGACACTGAGACTGGAGCAGGAGGGCTGGCTTACTTGCCCATGAGGCGTAGCGGGGGTACATCCTAGGTCTGAGGAGGCCACAGATCACACTGAGAAGTTATGTGCAGGGCTCAGGAAACCCTTGCTGAGACCCAACGGTGGCTTCCCGTGGTCCTCAGCTGAGTTCTGATTGAGAAGAAGAATAGAAGGAGAGGGTCTGGGTTGTCATCTTTGAAGTGACACTGTTTGCAGTAGTGATGACTGTTTCAGATCCTGTGGTGTGAAAGGCTATACGGATGGCTTGAAAGCAGATCTGTAACCTTGCACAGCTGCCTTGGGATGTGGGGCCCCTCGGTGTCAGACAAGTCCCATCCAACCCTGTCAGTGCCCGCTCCCCATCCCCCATGGCCCATCTGCCATGATCTTGAACAAGTGGCAGAAATAAACAGGCTCAGAGACTCCTATCAGTCATGTAGCATGGTGCAGGGTCTTCCTCCTAAGGATCCTTCCAGGGTCAGCCTCAGCAAAGGAATTGATAGCCTACCCAATTCCTTCCATAAGACTCCATAGAACTTGGGGATCTGGACACAGAGGGACCATAACCTTCCCAGGTCCCCCAAAGGCTGCATGCATGCCATTAGTACACCAGCTGTGTGTGTAGTGTCTGCCTGTGCCAGCAGAGTGGCACTCCATCTGTAATGAGTCTCTCTCCCGCTTCCTCTGAGTATCTGTCTGGGAAGGCAGTACAGGCAAACCATCCCCTGGGGTGTACTTTCCTGTAAAATGAGTGGAGAGGCCCAGAGAGTTCCACCCACTGAATGCGTGCAGTCATAGCTAGGACTCACCAGAATGTCAGCACTGTTCTTCTGCCCTGTGAGTGTCGTAACACTGGAATCTATTCTGGTCGCTGCTGTTTGAGAGCAGGATCCAGAGGCAGAGCCTGAAGTTGAGGCAGACCATAAAGGAAAGGGCAAGAGGACCTCAGGGTGGCTTGGGAAGGCTCCACCAAGCACACTGGCACCATATGAACATGCTAGGTGACCTAGGACCACCCCTTCAACCATCCTCAAACAGTACCCAGTTCTTGGTTCTGAAAACCCCGGAGGTGAAGGAGAGGCATTAGGGAGAGCCTCCTGAGCTCCTACAGACTCACTGCACCGAATCCACGTAAGGATACACGTTGGGCTAGGCCACAGCCTGGCCTTCTGAGAGGGTCTATACAGAGAGACAGGCTTGGAGTGGCAAGGGCTGGGGATGGAGAAAATAAGAGGGCGTGCCATGGGGGTAGGGCAGCTTCCCCATACAGGGTCAAGGTGCTAGGTCAAGGTCTGGCAGCATCCTGAGGCCCAGGGGGGATGTCGAAGAGGAGAGAACTGACTGGGAATGAGGCAGCACTCTGCAGCACCTTCCCATGCACATTTTTGAAAAAGAGGTGACTGTAGAATTCTTACTAGATAGAGCACATGGTCCTTGGGAAGGATTATGACCTGTGAGCCCACCCCAGGGATAAAGTACAGCAAGGAGGGGGAGCCTTGTGGTTCCTTAGAGCTGAGATCAAGGAGCTTGGCTGACCCCATAGTCCCAGCCTGAGGAAGCCCAGCTGTGTGCTGAGGCTCCAAAGCCAGGCTGCCCAGTTAGGGCAGAAAGTAAAAGAAAGTCAGACAGGACCGTGTCTCTTCCCAGGAGTTTCTTGGAACCCAGAATTCTTTCCAGGAGCTGCTATGAACTTAGCCCAGCTCCTGGAGGCAGGGCCAGGGAGGCTGGCCATGTACTAGGCCAGCGTGTTCCTGAGCGGTGTCAGTCAGCAAAGAGGGTTGCCTGGGTGTCAAGGCCAAGTTGGAAGAGCAGATGACAGCACTAGAGAAGGGCTCCGTCTCTAAGCTGTGACTAAAAGGTGAATTAGGGTGAACGGAGTTATTCAGGCAAGAAGCTGGAAAATGCAAAAGTCCTGAGGCATTGGGGGCATGGCGTGATGCTGGGCATAGACTCTGAGGACAGCCTTCACAGCCTTGTCCTGTCATGATACTGGGGATGGAGCTCCAGTCCTCACACACACTACTAGGAAAGCACTCCACCTCTGAGCCACACCCAGTCCCAAAATTCTTGACTGCACGTTGAAGATGCTGAAAGACACTGGAGGTATTTGATCAGCTGCCTGAGAGAATAGATCAGAGTTAAGGCATCCCACAGTCTGAGGGTAGAAGGAGCTGCTGCTAGGGCAACAGGAGGTGTTGTTGGCCATTTCCTGTTGGAGGCCCCAGCCAGATCTCCTGCCCAGGGTCCCAGGGAAGCAGGAGACGGGGACCCCTCCCTCCCATGGAGCGGTAGCTTGTTATCTAGACTGTGTCCGGCTAACTAATCTCGCAGGCCCGGGGTTTCTGTGTGAACCTCAAGGCCTGTTATCTGGCCGCTGAGGCAGGACGGCTCGTCCTGATGGACAGCCTGGGAGATGGGCCGATAGCTGGCCATGCTCCCCTCCCCATGACCGACTAGCTGGCATGTGTGGGTGGGAAAAATCATTCCAGCTATTTTGTGTTATCGTGGGGCCTGGCTTGGCGGGTGATAGGCCTGTTTGTCTTAGATTAGCCCGTGGGGGAGGGGCACTAATAGATGACAGGGGTCACTCTGGGGTCAGCTTCAGAGACCAACCCAGCAGCTCGGAGCCCCTTTGAAGACTCATGTTCTTCTAAGACCCCAGGATTGCTATGAACAATCTAAGGCTAGGAGATAGATGAAAAGTCCTATCGGGCATATTCTTCCCAAATAATCACTGAGTACCTCCTGGAGCAGACACCCTCAGGTTCTGGGTCTGGAAAGACACAGGGAGGGCCTTGGCCCTCCTGGAATGTATTGGAGACACTGCTACCCCTGTGTCTGAAGCCAAAGATAATTCTATATGGTGTCAGAGGGGGACTTTCTGAGCCAATAAATCATCAGCCACCCAAGAATACTGTGTTGGGGCAGAAGCCATGGTGAAAGGCCTGAGCTGAATGTCCACAGCTAGATCTAAACGCAGGATGAGAAGAAAGGAGACTCAGAGGTAGAGGACCCTCCAAGGAGGGTCTGTGGTGGTAAGCAGAGCATTGTCCTGGAAACAGGGTTCAGAGGTCATAGCCTTGGGTCAGCATGGGCCATGGGAGGATGGCTGACAGATGGAGATGGACACCCTGGCTGCCTGTTGACTGTGCCCACATGAGTCCTGGGCTAGCTGTGGCTAACATTCCACCTTGACAACTATTCGGAGGCACCTAGAAACTGCAGAGGAAGGAGGCTCTCATTAGTCATACTAAACAGGTGACCCATCTAACTGCCTTCCTCCCCATGCTGGCTCCCATTCCCTCCTTGCTTCTCATACACTGAGCATTGGGTACATGGCAGCCATCTGAGCAGCAGCTGGAGGGGCAGCCAGTTACCAAGGGACAGAAATGTGGTTGAGACATGGGGACAGGGCCAATGGCTATGAATTAGAGGGCCAGGATTGTTATAGAGTTCTTTCTGACACCTGGTGCGTGGCCCCTAAGGTACAGCTGGTGTAATGGCATCAGGAGCATTAGGAGACCAAGCATACCAGATCAGACTGCTCTAGGAACAGATCCCACTGACTGCTGTGTTGGTAGAAAGAAACCCCGGAAACACTTCAAAAGAAATGAGAGTATACTATCCAGGCAGCAGGAGGCACTGTGGTACCCATTGCAGATGTAGAAACTGAGGCAGACAAGCGAGATGGATGGGCAGTTCTGGGGAGAACTGGGCAGTTCTGGGGAGAACTGGGCAGCCCTACCTCTTGCGTTAGGGTTAGGGCTAGGGAGTAACTCTTGGGAGTATATTGGGAGTATCTATTACCTACCATGATGTCTCAGGACCTCGGTGGACACTGTGGGCAGAGGGTAAGTGGACAGACAACAGGACATCCAGTGGGAAATGCAGGTGAAGCCCTAGAAGGGCCCCAGGCCTGGCTGTCCACCGCATGTGACCTACTGACCTCACCCCCTTCCGGGACCCGCTGTCTGTGGCCAGGGCAAGCTATCTCGGTGGCAGTGCTAATCAAGTCGTTTCCTTCTCCTCCCTCCCACCGGCTTCCTGCCCAGCTAGCAGCCCCACCACTGACCTAGACATCAGCCTGGGGAGCTTCAACCACTGCCTTCCAGCAGTTTCCCTCCTGTCCCTCCCTGGTTATAAGGCCTACATGTTGTTCCAACCCTAAGAGTCATGATCTCTTCAGAATGGTGGCCCCAGGCCTGCCTTGGGACCACCAAAGATGGGCTGCTCTAAGTGAGCAGCACTGAGGTAGAAGACTGCTATTGTGACTGGTGCCATGGTTGATGATGCCACCTCTGTGGTCATTACTGCTGTTCTGAGCTCAGGGTTGTTATGGTCTTTAAATTGCCACTTACTGGCCACGGGTACCCTAACTAGCCGTGCCCCGAGCATTGTGACCATCACTGGCGAATCGCTCTTGCTGGCACCATCACCACAGGAGTAAGAGCCAACTCTGGCTGCCAGTTAGCTCTCTCTTCTCTCACTGCCGTGCCCAGTCCTGCCCAGACCCACATCTGCACCAGCAGTTTCTACCATGACCACCAGTACCTAGTGGAAAGAATATGGGAATATGAGGTGACCTTAGGTCTATGTCCTCATACCTCTTGTTTTTACTGGTAGCAATGATGGCCTTAGCCAGAAAGCTGTCCTTTCTCTCTGGGATATGGGCAGGGTGACTAAGGTATGGCAAAGAAGCAGAAGTGGGCACACTTGTGCTTCTCTGTACCCACGGCTGGAATCCACATGGCTCCAGGGTCCAAGGCACAGTACTGTGACCCATGGGTGCTGGGACATGATTCTTCCCCTCTCTGTCTTATCCTGCCCTAGAAGGGAAACTGAGGCAGCTCTGCTGAGTTGTGGGCAGCACTGCCCTCATATGAGCAGCATTTATGAGACGCTCCCCTCATGAGACCCAGCATGCTGCCAAGACTTACCCAGACCCAGGATAGGTGCCAGGAAGCAACCTCCACCCACTCCTTTCCATCCCTATGACATATTGCTGTTCTTTGAGAGGTGCCCCTTCCCCATAGCCACGATGGCTCCCTTTTTATTTATTTATTTATTTATTTATTTATTTATTACCCCTCTATCTCTGTACGTAACTTTTGATTTCCTCGCTGCGTTTTTTCCATTATGGAGGCGGTGGACACAGCCGATAAGATCGGTCCCCAGAGATGGGACAAAGGGGCCGCCGTCGGCTCGAGGGCTGGTCATATCCTGCACGCAAGGGCCCAGCGCGGCCTGAGATGAGGCGAGATGCTATCATACCTTATTGTGTATAGGGACCCTGCCCACCCGGCCCTGCCCCCAGCTGGGCTAGCCAGGTCCCCTGGAATCACCATAGTCCTTCAATCCACTGAGCCTCTGTACCCACTCCCTCCCCATGTGACTGGTATGAGGTGTGTTGGAACCCTCTAAGGCCTACCACAGCCCTTAGCTGCCCAAGCAGGGACTTGATGGAGCCCTGGGAATTCATCCAGAAAGACCTTGAGTGTGAACTGAAGACCAGCGAGGATGCCCATTGTAGTGAAACCAGAGGACATTTTGACCCTTAAAAAAAAATCTCTACAAGAGCTGGACAGTGGTGGTACATGTCTTTAATCCTAGCACTTGGGAGGCAGAGGCAGGTGGATCTCTGAGTTTGAGAGACCGCTACAGAGTGAGTTCTGGGACAGCCAAGGCTATACAGAGAAACCCTGTCTAGGAGGAAAAAAATTATACAAGATAGATAGTGGGAATCACTTTGAGAGATGCAGACTCCATAGGAATGCTGTAGGAAGTCCCTGGCAGGCTTGACCTCAGCTCCATGGGCACTGCATACTGTCTTCCCACCCCTGCCCCTAGGCTTACCCTGAAGACTCAGTGCATTCTAGATCACATGCATAAAGTAGACAGGTGGGACAGGTGCCCAGGAGCACAGGCACCTGATTCCAGTGTCAGCAGGGAGCTACAGTAGAGACATGTGGATCTAGGACAGGACCAGCATGCTTAGAGCTTCTCTTCCCTAAACCACATCATGCCCTGCTCACACCATGTCATCCCCTTCCCTTTTCTGGTCAGATTGCGTGAAGAAGCCAGGTCAGAGGCTTAGATTTGAACTCCCAGTGTCCCAATGTGACCCCCCTACCTCCAAGTTCAAAATGAAGTTGACAGAGGCTTTGAAGAACAAGGCTACTGCAGATGGCTGTTCTGAGAGACGTTAACAAGCTCCTAAACCTCCTTGTCTTCCAACTTCCGCAGTGCCTGACTCACCCTGAGGTGGAGGCCTAACACCTGGAGCGACTGGGAATGCTGTAGCCAAGGCTTCAGTCTCTCCACGTGGGTATACCTCCTTTGTAGGGGGGTCTAGTCTGTGTGCAGAGGGTCAGCTGATGCTCAGGTCCTGAAGGACCAATGTGCTCAGGTGGTAGCTGCATCCTGACATGCTGGCTTCCCCACACCTGCCTCACTATTATCTGTTGCCCCAAGATGTGAGTGCCTGTAGGCAAGGCAGACAGCTGTCACTTCAGGTAGGAAAGGACTCACCTTTCACCCTTGGCAACAGCAGCACTTTCCAGATCTTCCCATGCCCTCCTACCCTCTCCTCCGACCACTTAGACCAGAAACTGTTGTATCAGAAGGCAAAGAAATGAAGACAAGGTGGGTGGGTACACTGAGCCAGGCTCTGGGCAAGGACCAGAGTGTCCATGTGATCACAAGTATACAGGAAGATGTGGGTGCTCTAAGCTGATGGGGCGTCCTCTGTCCCCATCCCGGGGTGTGGGGGAGATAGTGGAGCATATAACCTGGAGCTCTTAGAGAAGCCTAGTAAAGACATATCTGCACTTTAAGGCAACCTGGAAGCCATGACCCTCAGTCTCCTCAGGCACGTGGGGTAGGTAGGAAAGAGCTCCTTGCCTGGGTGTGGTGCACACGCTGCTTAGGGAGCTGTGTGTCTGTTGATGGGGTAGTGGGGGATCAGCCCACTGCTGTCATGGTAATGCCTGCTGGCTGCTTTGGCTGAGCCCTAAAGAGACAGAGGCAGTGTCCCTCTCCATGGAGTCCTGTCTCCAGGTTCAGGAGGGGTGATCAGAGCTAAATCCTGGCTCTGACCGGTCCATACAGGGGCCAAGGAGGAGCAAGTTACAGCCACCTGGACTCTGTCCAGGAGAAATGCATCCCTTGCTCCATTCCAACCTATGATGTGCCTTCCTGACAGCCAACCTGTCCCCAGAACAAGCTCAGTTACCCCAGGTGGTGAGAGGCCCCCACAGATCCCAGGAAGGAAAAGCCCCACCCTGTATAACCTGCTCTTCCCAGGTGGACCCAGATCTGCCATTAGCAAGGGCCAGGGTTCAGCCGATAAAGGCTGGCTGTTGCTCCATGTCAAAAAATCAATATTCAACAAGCACGTCCCAAAGACCAGGGAGGGGCAATGGGCCAGCTGGGAGGACTGGGGCTTCAGCAGTCTGGAGCAGCCCTCCAACACAAGTACCAGTAATGAGAGTTCCCAGTGACCAAGGCCCTAGACCAAACTGACCACACACACATACCCACTCTATAGACAGAAAGCTTGAGGCTGGCCTTTTCCTCCCCAGGACCACCAGAGCAGTAGATAGACCTGGGGAGTAGGCTGGATAGGCAAGCAAAGAAGCTCACACAAGTAGGGAACAGAGACAGCAGTACCTCCCACCCCGGGACCAGCTGCTCCTTCTCCCAGGCATGCTGGGATATCCCTGAGGGCTGCCAATCCAGGGAGCTAGACACCTGTTTCCTCTGAGATTTGCGCCACTGGAAACAGTGAGGTGAGGAGGAAGAGACTCGGGTACTAAGAGGAAAAGAAGCACAGCATGAGGCTTCCCAGGATTGGGTGCAGCACCCCATGAACCAGCCCACCCTAAACTTTTATGAACACTGCTCTGCACCTATATGACCCAGCACTGTCCTTTGGATATATGTGGTTCCGAGCAGAATTGCTGCTTGGTATGAATGGGTCACATTCTTACAGGACTTAAACCAGCTTCCTGGTGACCCCAGTCATCGCAGCCTGGCCAGAAATACCAAATGGTGTTAGAAATCAGACTTTAATGAAGCCAACTGACTTATTCCCATTTCCCTGGTGGCTGTCAGCTCCAGGCAAAGTCAGAACCTACCTCCTGAGGGGCAGGGAAGAGACCCTCCCATTTCCCATGGAGCTTACCCCAGCCTACTGTGCCTCTGCTTCCGAAGGCAGTGCTCAAGCTTGTGTTCCCGGCTCTACTCCTCCTCCTCTGCCTCTTACCTCATCAGTGCCATCATCTCTCTGTAGAACACCTGAGAAAATCCTTCCATCTTGGCCGTGCAAGCGGCCATAGGCTTCAGATTCCCTGCCCAGTCCCGTTAGTGAGCACTGGGGCGCTGCTGGGCTTTCAGGATCATTCTCTACCCCTACTGCTGCGCACATTCCTGTCTGTAAACGGGAAATCGTGTGGCTAAGGTCAGCATGCCCAGCTGTCTGATACAGGGGATTTGCCTTGGGTAAGCCAGTAGCACCCGAGTTGGAGTCATTAGTTTGGGGTCAGAGGGGACTGGCTGACCTCTACTTACTAGCCATATAACCTCAGGAAAGCCCCTAACCTCTTCAAGCTTGCTCTCAACACACCTCCTATATTCCCCCCGCGGACCGAGAATCTGAGGTCTCAGCAACCAAGCAAGAGCAGGCCCCCTTTTACAGCCAGATTTGTCTTTCAGTGTAGGTTGGTCCAGAGAACGTGTTCCAGATGCTCTTACCCCTCCTTCATCTGCTGTGTGATTTTGGGGTGGGGGTCACTTGCCCTTTCTGGGCCTTGGTTTTAGCAGGAACAGATGTTCTCTGGGCTGTACAGTTTACCTACCCTGTTTTATATTCACATCTGCAGAATCTTCTAGACCCCGCCAGGCTGAGACTTCCCTCCCTCCCCATTTATGCCTTTTTCTTTCTTTTACTGTGACTTTTATCAAAAGCAAACAGCGTGATCCTTGTGATAGAGGCCGCTCCCCAGCTGCCCTGTGGGAGCCACAGGGCGGGTTGGAGGGAACGATGGGCTGATTAGATAAGTAGGTACTGGTGGTGAGCTGGTGGGCACCCACATACCAACCACAGACTCCACAGGACATGGTGGGGGCTTTGGGTGGTTGGTTTGGTGTTCCAGAGGCCCTGGCCATTGGCACAAGGGGTGAGGTGAGGAAGCCTCTTGCTGACACTCTCACACACCACAACCTCCTGTTTTAAAGTTGCATGCCAGCAGATGGGGCCATTACCCACATGGGAAAACTGAGATGACTTGGGTCTTATCAGAAGGGCACATTGAGGTCAGGGATTAAAAGTGACCATACTTGGACCAGGCAGTAGTGGTCTTTAATCTCAGCACTCAGGGGACAGAGGCAGGTGGATCTCTGTGAGTTCAAGGCCAGCTTGATCTCTACAAAGCAAATTCTAAGATAGCCAGGACTGTTACACAGAGAAACCCTGCTTCAAAAAAACAAACAAACAAGAAAGATTGTCCATGCTTGGGGAGCCAAAAAGATGGTTCAGTGGTTGAGAGCAGTTGGTCTTTTGGGATCCAAGTTTGATTTTCAGTTCTCATGTCAGGATGCTCCAACTCCAAGGGAATCTGACACCCTCTTCTGGCCTCTGTGAGCCTAGATACACACATGGCATACCTATACAGAGACAGACACACTATAAATAAAACACTTAAAAAGAGAGAGGAGGATAGAAAAATAAGGGGAGAGAGAGGAAAAAGGGGTAACCAAGTAACCACACTTCCCCGGGGCTATGACCTTGGGTCTCCATCACCTGCATAAAGAGGAGGCCAATACCAGTGCTTAGCAGTGCCGTGCATGCTATTGAGGGAAGCCACTTAGATTTCAGGGCAGAACTGGAACCCAGGGGTCTTAAGCCAGGTCTACGGCGCTCCCAGGCCTAGGGCACCCACCACCTGTGAGACCAGTCTCAGCACTGTGGTAAACACGGTCCTTTAGCCTTACAGACATAGGCTCACACCCTTTACAACACAGTAAACTGAGGCTCCAGTGGGACGGGAGCCACTAGGGTAGTGTCAGGGCTTGGCCTGTTGATTTGAACACAGTTCTGCCACCCAGGGCACCCCAACAACAGCCAGATCCACCCCCACCCCCAGCCATGCTCCAGCTGAGGAGGTAGATCCTGGGCTTCTGTTCCTGGGGGGTGAGTGCCCTAAGGGCCATGCATGACTAACATTGCAAACAGATAAATATGCATCAGTTTCCTTGAAGATGCTTCTGGGGAATGCAATTAAGTCCTAGCGCGTGTTCTAGAAGCAATGTGTACGGTTGTTTACCTAAATAAATTAGCCTTTGACCCAGTACTGGACTAGTTCCTGTCAAGAGTTCACCAGAAAGCATTAGAGACACTGAGACTAGAGCCGGGATAGTTCAGCTCTGGAAGAAGCCAATTGTTCCTTCCTACATCATCCCTCAAAAGGGTACAGAGGTGGTAAGTACGGCAAGCCCCTGGCTCAAACTCAACACTGCAGCTGGTTGGTGACCTTCTTTGAGCCCCAGTCTCCCAGGTGTGGCAGGAGGAATCCCATAAGTAGTGTCTGGTGCTGGCCTAAGGCACAGAAGATAGAGCCAGGTTTTCTGCTAGGTCTTCAGGTTTTAAGAGACAAAGGGCGCATTCTCCAGCTGAGGAAACAGGTGGCCAAGGCCTGAACCAGGCTAGAACCTACCGTATTGGCCTACCATAGGAGCTGCCTGTGCCCAGGAGGGCATCTGGGCAGCACCTTGTTCTAGAATTTCCAGGATAGAAGCTGTGGCCCTAATCCCTGCCCCTGAGCATGTGCCACAAACCCAGAGGCTAGATCATGGCTACATGGCCACATCTAGTCCGGGTTTCCTGTCACCACTGCTGAGCTCCAGGTTTTCTAGAAAACTGTCTTTCCAACCCCTCACCTGCCAGCTCTTCCAGTGTGGCATCCCATCCATAAGCCCTGAGCTTTCTTACATTCTTGGTCTCAGGGTCCTTGGGAAATGACCAGCTTCTCTAAGATCCACTTGTCTTGTGCTGGAAGATCATCTCTGCTGGGCACTAGCTCATTTTTTGGCTGCAAGGGTTGGAGCCGGAACTAGGTTATCTAAGTAACTGAATATTGAACATCACCAGAGTTGCTGTGCAGTTTCACAGGTCACCCTGTACAAGGAAAGCTGAGGCTGACCCCTTATCCCTTACCCATCTGCCTCAAAAGACAGCCTCAGACTGGCTGACCTGGACTCTGGACCAGAGAGGTGTGTTACCATAGTGACTGTTGTATATCCCCACCTCTTCTAGGCTTCGCCTAGTTTCTGAGTACAGAGTGGTGGTGCTGTCCCCTTGGGAGAGGGACCACAACCCTTATCAGCAACCAGCCCTCTCTGGCAGTGCATGATACCCAGAGGATGGGTGGCTGCCGTGGGAAATGCCAGCCATGTTCTTATCTGGAAGGCTGAGCCATGGCCGTGAACTCTGATTAGGGTGTGGGGCCGTTTGTTGGTGGGTGAGCAAGGGGGTGGCACCGACTGCCTCCTCTTCTCCATGGGGGCTAGAGGCAAGCTGGAGCCCAGGGCTGTCTAAGAGGACCTGGCTCCCACAGGTAGCAGCATGGATGAGTGTGGCTGTGGGACTGCCCATGCCATACCCTCAGGGTGACCTGCCTCAACTGCCTTCCTGCCGTGTGCCCCAGTTTGTGAGGACACAGCCTCAGATGAAGGTGTTCTTGCAACAGGGAGCTCCTGACAGGGCTAGGCCCTATCTCCTGAGGAATGTTCTAAACACAGAAATCATGTGGGAATAGATGACTTGGCTACCTGTCTCAAGATCCAGGCACATCCTTCTTAGGATAGAGCTTCTCTGTCTCCTTCCTGACACCTAGGTGGGATGCTGGGTGGCCAAGCTTTAGGCACAGACTCTCTACTCTAATTCCATTTCTGTCCTGAGGGCTACTATGTGAAAACCAAAGACATAAAGCACCAAAAACGTGGGAAACTGACAGGTCACTGTCACAACAGATAAAGAGCCCAGTAGTCAGTTCTAGATTTGGATACTGACACCTGATACAGCAGTGGGCCTTGTAGGGTCTCAGTTTCCTCATTTGCCCTGGAAATACATTTCACAGGAGCTAGTCTCTGCATTCTTCTGAGGACAGTACTGCCCAGGTCTTGTCCCTGCTCCTATAGATGGTACTGGCCATCCGGGTGTCAGCTTTGAACCATGCCCTGTGGGGCAAGGGCAGGTGAGCGGGGGAGCCAGTGGGACAGTGTCCTGGGTGAGCTGTGGGTCTGGTTGCTTTTATGAAGGGTAGATCTTGCCTTCTGGCCCTTCAGCCCCTCTCCCACTCCCAGGCTGATAAAGGGGTACAGGCCTCCTTGGCCTCCAGCCCTGGTCCACTGCCATCTTATCAGCCCCTGGGAAGACAAAGGCCCAGTTACAGCTCTCCACGGGGCCTCCTGGCGTATTTACACCTTATCTCCGCCATTAGCTGGCCAGTTATCTGATGATCGAGCCCATTAAGGCCGCAGCCTGCCTGATGGGGCTCCAGGAAGTGGGGCCGCCACAGCACTCTGGCCATGGGACCAGGCCAGGCCATGTGAGGCCTCCACAGGCTGGCAGCCTGGGTAGCAGGTGGACAGGGTAGAGGGTGTGTGGCCTGGGGAAGTACCACCCTTTGAGGAAATGACCATGCTCCAGCCTCCTTTAAAGAAAAGGAGGCATAAGTAGGGCAGATGGCTGGCCAGGTGTCCATGTGTCCCACAGCTAACACCAATTAGTATAACTCGGACATGCAGGCCACAAGCCATCAGAAGTTCGAGAAGCCTCATGTGGCATACCCTCTGGCTCTGTATTCTCCATCTGCCTTTCTTAAAGACACTGTCTCTTCTTTAGAACCACCTGCTAATCCAGGGTGATCTTATCTCCTGATCTTTAATTTAGTCACACCTGCAGACCTTTCTCAACATGCAAGAGACAGTCACACTTACAGGTGATGTCTCGTGAAGGGCCACCGTTTGGCCTAGTGCACAAGGTTCTGCATATAGCTTGTGGCACCCACAGGTTCTGCACACTGTGACCAAGACCACAGTGTGCCCTGCCTGACTACCTCTCTGTGGTGTTTCTGCAACCCAACATGTCCTCACAAAGGGCAAAAGCCTGGCCCTCGTACCAGGCTAGGAGTGGGGCTATGGGACAGAAGTGGGCTGGTGGGGGATCAGCAAGCAGCCGCCTCACCCCACCATGTTTCCCTTCAGAGGAGCTGGAGCCGGTACTGCAGGACGGGCAGAGGTGTGTGCGGGCCCGACTGAGCCTCACTGAGGGCCTGTCCTGGGGCCCTTTCCATGGGAGCATCCAGACCAGAGTCTTATCCCCTGAGCAGGAAGAACCGGTAAGGAGCTGAACCCTGACTGGCCAACCAAACCTCTTGCATTTACTCGTGGGGAACTTTGGTGGAACCCGAAAAGCCATGGGTAAATGGGAGGACTTCTTAGGAGGCCTCTGAAGGGGGTGATACTGTGCTTTGAGTCCCAGCGCGACTTGACTTCTTAGAGGAGTGGAGCCCAGCAGAGAAAGGAAGGGGGTCCAAAGGAGTGAGCAGCAAAACAGGGTGCCCACCAGGTTGGGAAGGAAAGGTGGCCAGGGGTGGGCAGTACCTTGAGTGAAGGGGTAGCTTCCTCAAGGGGAAGCTGTGGAAGGTAAGGAGTTCCCTCTGACAGGAACCGGTACTGGGGGAGGTGTGGCTTCCAGCACTGGATCAGCTTGCTCACTGGCAGCAGCCCTGCCTAGGCAGAGACTTCCTAAGGCAGCCTTCCTGACACACAGCTACACTGTCGTTTGTCTTGGATTTGCTTCTGAGGCCACTTCTGTTATGGCAAGTCAGCCTGGCTTCCTCCTGCTGGGATGTGTGGGCTCCTTTTGAAATCATTTCAGATGGAAAAGGACACCAGGACACAGAGACCTGAGTACAAACACGGGTAGCAACGTAGGTAGCTGAAGATCAGGAATTGGAGTGGCTTGTGCAATGTCCAGAGACATGACAGCAAAGGCCTGGGAGACCCCACAGCTACTAGACTAGGTCTGTCAAGCCTTTATGCCAGAGCACTGTGGTGTAGGCCCTGTCTCCTGATATGGCACTCGGGTGTGGCTTGATCCCAGATATTCACTGGCTGGCCAGTGCCACGTGCTATTGGGTTCCTTGGTCTGAGGATTGCCTTCTTAGTGCCTTTTCACTGAGACTGAGACTGTGGGCTGACTGTGTGTGCCATATAAGCATAGCATCCTAGCCTCCTACACACATGTGTGCACACACAGTCTCATCTTCAGTAACACCACAGAAGTGCATACAGCCTGTTGACACAGTGTCCATAGGCAGGTGGGGAGCAGCAAACAGGTCCTTAGCACAGAACTAGCCTTTCTCATGTTGGAAAAGGTTCACTGTGTTCACATAAGCTATCTACAGAGGCTTGAGGCCTGGCCACATGGTCTTTCAGCCACCAGAATAGGTGCACTTGACCTAGGCTGTCCAGTGACAGTAAGAGCTGGCCCTGGACTGAGCATGTCCACCTGGGGTCTTATGTTTGCTGTCTCAGGCAGACCCCTTCTACTCAGAGCCACTGTTTCCTCAGTCCTTGGGACCGCAGAGAGGTTTCATTGAACCTGGAGGCTTCCTTTAGCCCTAGGCCTGCAGAGAAAACAAGGTCAGCTGGACCCTGTGAAGCAGGAGTTGGTCTCCTTGCCTGCTGGTGGCTTCATGGAGTAAGTAAGATAGGCTTAGAGTGGTATTCGACCCTGTACACATTCAGTACAGGCTTAGAGTGGTATTCGACCCTGTACACATTCAGTACAGGCTTAGAGTGGTATTCGACCCTGTACACATTCAGTACAGGCTAAGGAAGGAGACTAGCCCAAGGTCCAGGGAGGTATGTCATGATGCAGAGCACAGTTGATTAAGGTCCTGCAGGAAGGAAGCCAGGACATTCAGATTAGATCGACAGGGTGAGCGTGTCATTGTGTGCAGCTGACAGCAAAGTGACTTGGATCCTACTGGCACCCATTAGTCAGAAAGAGGAGTCCGTGTGTAAGCAGGAGCCTGGTAGCCCGCCTCCACACTCTAGTCAGGAAAACCCTTGTGTAGCCACAGGAGCAAAGGAAGGTCTGCCCAGGAACTGGTACCCAAGTACTGCTGTGCCCTGTGTCTGTCTCCTCTGTACTCCTTGGTCAGCCCAAGCTACTCTACATGGCATCCTCCCCAAACCGTAGACGTAGGCCACTATCCCCAATTTTTAAAATTAATTTCCCTTTCTTCTCTGTGTCCATCTGTCCATCCACACTTGCCAACACATCCACACTGAGGCCAGAGGACAGCCTGCAGGTCCTGGGGGATAAACTAATATTGCCAGACTTAGAGGCAGATCTTTTACCCACTGAGCCATCTCCTTAGCCCCAATGTCCCCATTTTATAGATGACAAACCTGAGGCTCTGGGATCTTACCTAAATCACCAGGATTCAGAGAGCTGAGGGAGAGCTACAACCCAGCACAGCTGTGCTCACACTCCTTCATCTCAAGCCAGCCCCTCACAAGAACCTCTGTCCCGGCAACCCTTTGTTCCCAGCTTGTCTCCTGTCCTAACATAGCTCAGCCTGGGAAGGTGACAGGAAGGTAGACTCCCCACCCAGGTGTGAGATGCTGGCCAATGGAGGCAGCCACAATCCTCTGAGGCTCTTAGAAGAGGGAGGAAGCACCTCCCTCACTTCCCTCTATCTCACAGAATTAAATCCTTGATTAACCCTTATCTCCCCAGCAAGGCACTATCTCTGCCATGGCGCCAAGCGTCCAGACACACGGTACAGATGATTGATTTCTGAAAGATATGGGCGCCTTTGCGATACTTCGTTTATTGTCTAAATATTTTTGCTAACATTCAGCGGGCTCTTATCAAGTTCGGCTGATGGGTCCCAGTTCTCCCCGCAGCCTGAGGAAGAAGTCGCCTCCTGCCCCATGGCCCTATCAGCCGCCAGGCAGTTCCTCTCTCCCCTTAGAGAAGGAGGAGGGAGCATATTGCAGATATGGGGCCCTTTCCTGGGCTTCTCTTAGGCTGGGGGCTGCTCACCATGGGGACAAGTCGAAAGGGAAATTCCCCCAACACACTCATCCACACCAGATATCCAAGGTTAGTATCCAGGAAGGAAACTGAGTCATGCAGCCCTAAGTAGAGAGCTGGTAGTCTTGAACCTATGGCTTGCTATGGTTTCCACTGCCTGTAAAAGAGGACAGTTGAAAAGGTTTCTTAAGGTCCCAGCTCCAAGATGTAACTCTCCCCCAAAAAATACCAAGAAAGGGTTAATGAGGAGGGAGGAGGTGGGGATGCTAAGCGGATGGATGGGTGAACTGATGAATGGTAGGTGGGTGAGTGGATGGGCAAATGAGAGTAGATGGATGGATAGATAAACAGTAAAATATGGGTACATGAGAAGATGTGTGGTAAGTAGATATAGATAGATGGATGGATATGGATGCACAAATGGTTATCTAGATGGATGGATAGATTGATTTTAGGTGGGTAGGTAAATGAATAGTGGGCAGGTCAATGGATAAGTGGATGTGTAGATGTATTCATAAATGGGTAGTATGGGTGGACAGATGAATAGATAGAGGGTAAAGGGGTGAATGGATGGATAGACAAGTCAATAGATGGTTCGTAGATAGGTAGGTGGGTGAATGGATGAGGAAGAGTGGGTGAGCAGACACAGAAATGGGTACATAGGTGGATATGGGTACATATGAATGGTGAGTGCATAGCCATTCACCCCAGCCTGGCCATGCTGGTTCTGCCTGTTCATTGTTCCCCTCAGCTTACTTACTTTGGCCAGGAGCCTACCATAACATCAGTGAAGCCAGGGGAGGGCCCGCGACTGCTAAGCAAGGAAAGATGCTAGAAGACTCAAGTGGAACCATCTGGGACCAGCCCCCACCTGGCTTAAGGAAAGGGCTTGCTTAAATGTGGAATGGCCTTAGGTCAAGTCAACCTGTAACGGCTTGGGCCCTCTCACCTGAGGACTGAGCTAGGGAACCTAGGCTAGCATGGCAAAGGCCAGACTCACCTCAGGCCCCGTCCTGGCTAGGAACTTTAGGGAGTGCTAGGGAAACTCAGTTTTCAACCACATCTCTGTAACCAGAAGGAAAGAGGTGCCCAGGAAAGGCCTCCTTTTCAGGGAAGCAACCCAGCTGTGCCCAGCACTGCTTTACCCAGACAGGGATGCACTATGTTTGAGTCCTGATTTGCTGACAGTAGGCCGGCCTCAGGGACCTCAACAGGAAATGGTTGCCTGATGTACGCTGACTGCAGGTAGATCCTCCCATAGATGTCCCCTGAGTGCTACAACCTGGTGTCTCAGTTACACTCCATCATGGCTGAAGACAGAGGGCACTATCTTAGTGGGTAGAGCTGGTCCTGTGAGTCTCTGGGTAGAGTCTTCCTGAGGCCATTGGTGGCCCCAGGACCCTGGGCCATCACTGTCTGCTACTGACTTCATGTGTCTCCCATCTCCCCTTCTCTTCTAAGATAACTTGTTATCGGGCTTAGGACTACCCTGTGCCACGTACTTTCATATTTTCATTTTGAGATTCTGAACTCAGATTTGCAAAGATCCTTTCTCTAAGTGAGATTACTCTCACAGTTCTGGTGACATCTGTGAAGCCACCGTTCTGTCCACTCCACAGAGGCTGGGGTACTCAGATGTATCATTTGGCCGGGTCACCAAGCAGAAGCAAAAGTGGACTTGTAGTCTAGGCTTGCTGCTGGCCTTGTGGGGGCCTGGGCACCCTTGTCCATGCTTCAGTTTCCCTGTCTGCTGTGGTAGGACCTTTGGAAATACCTAGGCACCAGGCTTTGCTCAGGCTCGCCCATCCACTCCTGAGCTATAGCCTCAGTCCTGCCTGCAGCTAGCTCATCCGTGGGCCCCAAAGCCACCTGAGATAAAAGACTGGGCCAGGAGGTGAGCAGCAGGGGATTTCACACAGAGAGACAGTGGGCAAGGATGGCATGAATCATACACTTGTGACCTTCCCTGCAGGTGACCACTGCTCTCCTGGGTCAGAGTGACTCCATTTCTCTGCTTGTGATAGAGCAGCACCCCTCCTGGATAGTCTCCTAACAGCAAGCCCAGGCCTGACACTTGCCGATCCTTTGCTCTTAACAGGCCCTGGTCCTTCTCCTTTACTATTTGTTTTGCCCCTAACACTTGCTACACAGCTGGCCTTCAGGGGTTGTCTGAAGGGTGAATTAATGAATGTGTGAATACATGACTGAAAGGCCATGAGGTGGAGCTTTTCAGACCTTGGTTCTAGTTCTGTGTGCATAGCCATCTCGGTAGGGCTCAGCCCTGCACCTGTGAAGCAGGCAATAGACATCTGGGGAAAAGAAAGGAGCCCTGGGCTGCCATCACTGTGGACAACGAGTGGATCAGTAAATTCATAGCACAAGTAGATGGATTAGGAGAGGGGTTATCACCCTGTGGACACTGGCCTCAGCCCTGGTTCTCCAGCCCATGGAAACCTGGAGTCCAGGCAGCAGTATAATATGCCATTTCTGGGTCAAGCTGCCCGCCTGAGAGGACCTACCTTCCCTCTAAATGGCTTTATGAGTTGGACAGCAGGGTTTGGGGGACAGCCTTAGATAAAGTTGTCACAGCGGATGGTGCACAGATATGGTTTCTGATGGTTATCAGCCCACAGAGTCGAGACACTAACCTCTTTGTTGGGGGAACCGGAGCAGCCTCAGATCCACAGGAGAATTTAAAGTGGCTGACGTCATCTTAGGCTGGGGACTTGGGGTGAGTTAGAGCCAGGAGGAAGAGACAAATGGGGACTAGAGGGGCAACAAGTGGGATGAATGTCAGGGCCCTTCCCTGACCTGGACACACCTGTACAGATCGAGTGGAGCCTGGGCGAGGCACTGAGACCAGGGAGAGAGGTAGCTGCATGCTGCCTCTGACGGTCTTGGCAAAGGGGCCAGGCTGTGAGAATTAAACACAACCCCCATACTGAAGATAGAGCTTGACTGGTACAATACTTACCTAATATGCACAAAGCCCTGGGTTCAATCCCCAGTATTACATAAACCAGGCATGGTGGTAACACACCTGTCATCACAGGAAACAGGAGGTAGAAACAAGAGGTTGACAGTTCATGGTCATCTTGACTATGCAGCAAGTTCAAGTCCAGCCTGGATTACAGGAAAACCTGACTCATAGCTCTCCCCTCTGAAAAATAAAGTAGACCCCCCCATTCAGGCCTGTTCCTTGCTGCCCAGGGGTCGGGCAGGACCCTGTGGGGCTTTGGCTGATGCCTTCAGCAACCAAAGAGGAGCGTCTGTTCTAGAACTGCTCAGAAACAAGAAAGAGACTAAAGGAAAGAAAAGAAGCAAGCAACACCCAGGGACCCTAACCTGTCCTGCCACCCCAGCCACTGCCAGAGTAGATGAGAGTGGCCCTGGCTGGCATGGAGGTTCTGAGCCAAACTGGGAGCTGGCCAGGGATGTGTGGTGGGATTGAGCTGTGCTCCATCCTCCGGGGCCTAAGAGATCTAGACAGGAAGAAGAGAGAATGTAATCCGTGTCCCAAACTCCAACCAATCCTGAAATTGGGGTGACAGGCTCCCCAGAGAGAAAGGAGCAGGGATGGAGGCCCAGGACATCTGTTTTGGGGCAGACAGGATCTCACGACCTGTTTCCCTGGGGACTTGATGATTATGAACAGCAGCCCGTAGCTCCCTACTAGCTCTGCTTCCCAAAGTTGTACCCCATGCAGCAGTGCTGCAAGGGGGGGGGTGTACAGTATGGTGCTTCCTACACTGGGGCCTCCACAGAAAGAGCAGCTTGTGCAGCGTCAGCAAAGTGGCGCGCGCATGTTTTTATCATGCTGTGAACATGCTGCTCCAGAGAGCGATAAGCGTTAAACCAACCGCGAGGCTGTCAGTCTCAGTTTGAGGGTTTAGAAATATTGGGACGAATAATTAGATTTCATATCGTTACCACAGCACCCATCAGAGGATCAGGCAGATTAATTTTCTCACCCTCCTCTGCTCATTAATATTCATTAGAGACGTGGAAGGCTGAGGCAGGGAGGGCTGGACCCGGCCACCTCACTGACAGCCATCTGCTCTGGCCTGGAGCAGCTAGGCTGTGGGAGTCACAGGTCCCCAATGTAGGTGCCACACCCCATGTGCTGCATTATCATTCCCGCTTACTCCAAGCTACCCAACTGTGACCTTGCAAGCATACTTATTCCCTGCATCCCTGGGGGGTCAGCAAGGTACCCATTTTGAGCCACCCTCCTGACACCAGTAGATCTGAAGCAGGCTCTTGGGTGGAATGCACTTCCTCAGTGGACATCTGGCAACTGCTAGCCTGATCCAGGGGTCTTTAAGGCCCAGAGATACCTTCCTATTCATCCTTCAAGCAAAGCATAAGGCAACCATGGCCAGTGTGTGCAGCTCCATGGACTCCCTACATACCCACACTCATCACTGTCTAGGGAGGAAAGGGTCATAGAAAGGAGAATGGCCGCCTGCCTGGGGCCTTTTGAGCGCTGGTAACAGGACAAGGAAGAGCCCACAGCCATCAGGGTCTTCCTCTGTTCTATCTTCACAGCAACCATGTCATGTGGGCCTCACTCTTGTAGTACATGGGAACTTGAGGCCAGGGGTGTAGTTGTTACCTGCCGCGACTGTGGTTCCCCTTCACAGTCAGCTTATCTCCACTCTCTGTTCCATGACAGGCCACGTGGCAACAAGCAGGTGACGTGGAAGCCACCTGGCTGGGCCGTTCTGACCTCATGGTACATGGTCACTGGGAGTTTCCAGCTAGTAGACCTTATCTTGCTGGCTCTGTATACACCGTGTGAATGGGGGTCTCTGAAGAGTTGGTCTACAGGGGTCACAGGGGAAAGGTCAAGCCTGAATTAGACCCTGATATTTGACCCTGGAGTCTATATGGTATGGGCACCACACACAAGGAAACCCAGGAAAGCCCAGCATGGTCCTGGCAGGGTGGTGCCCCACACAGTCAGCAGCCTGTTTCTCCTCCTATCCCAGCCATTTGTTTATCTTTCCTACTCAATGAGCCAATTGCCATGAACACCACAGGGGCTCTTAAGACCCACAGAATGAGCAGTGAGTGACTCTGGGTCTTCAGTTAGAAGTTCTTGAGGTACAGGTTTCTGATTAAAAGGCATTTTAAATAAAACACTGAGTGGCTGACAGAATAATGCATGGGCATGCTCTGTACATTTACATAGTGTCCAAGTGGCTGGGTCCAGGGACTGAGATTCAGCCCCGCAGGAGGGGAGATGCTCCAGATGGCAGAAGTCACACACCCTCCAAGGACAACCAGGACAGGGCTTCTGCCCTGCTTGCCTGCCATTGGCTGTTCTCACCATCCATGTGAGACTAAATCCCAGCCCAGCTTTCCAGCTTGGGCTGCACTGAGACGTGGCCACATACACTTCCTTAGCCACTGGGCTGAGAGCCAGGGTGTAAGGGACAGGAAACAAGCTGCTTTGGTGGCCCTGGGGGGCTGAGGCCAAAGCTCTTTCCTTTCAGGTCTAGACCATGCTGCAGGGGAAGTGCGTGCCACAGCCCTAGACTAGAACTTCTACCCCAACCCTGCCCTTCGCCTCAGTGTCCTTGCCAATAGTGAAGAGGGCATAGAGCTGAAGCTACCCCTGCCCTTCTCAGCCTCAGCACCACAGCTGGTCTTGGGCTGGGGTGGCCGGCTACAGGGAACTGACAGTACTGCCTGCCAGTGCATGGACAGGGATAAAAGACCCAAGCACTAGCTGCTGCTGCTGCTCTCTCTCTCTCTCTCTCTCTCTCTCTCTCTCTCTCTCTCTCTCACTCACTCACTGTTCTCTCTCTCCCTCCCTCCTTCCTTGAAAGGAGCTGGTACCATGTAGTTCCTTGCAGGCTCTAGATTCCAACTGTTTGATCTCTCTAGACCTTTGTTTCAAATAGAAACTAATACCTAACCTTAGAGAGGGCAGCTCCCTGATCTGCCTCCAAATATCATAGTGTTTGGACTATACATGGCACAGCCGTGTCAGCAGAGTCCCAGTAGGCACTCCTATGTAAGCTGATCCTCACCTGTCTCTGCTCCTCCCTAGGGCCTGGCTGTGACCCTGCTGGTGGATGAGGCTTGCTGGCTGAGGATGCTACCCCAGGCCCTGACTGAAGCTGAAGCCAACTCAGAGATCTACAGGAAGGGTCTGTGTCTCACATGCCTGCCTCCCTCCCCTCTAAGATCATTCAGGAGGGGCCACTTGGCTCTGTCTGGTCCAGCTCTTCAAGGGACACCAGCCTATCTAGGTGTGAGGGACAGTCAAATGTCCAGAACCCTCTCTGAAAGGATGATGGATAATCTTAGGAGCTGCAATCCCAGGAAAATCCTATCTACTGACAAAAGAGCTAAACGGTCTTCACTGAGCCCCTCTATAGCCCTGAGATTGCTGCTTCTCCACCTGGGCTTAGAGACTGAACGCTGAGGGGTTCTGGGGGCCACTGCCTGGGTTCCGTTAGACTATGTTCAGACTCAGAGCCACCCCTTACTAGCTGTGGGGCCCTGGGTAAGGCCCTGGCCATCCAGCTTGTTACTCCACCTAGGGAACAGGAAAAGGCTGTGAGCAAATGATTTCATCCTACTTGACACCCTCTGTCTCCAGCCTTCTAAAGCGGAGAGTGTAAAGAGACTCTCCCCTCAGCTCATCCTATCTGCTAAAAGTTCTGGAAGTCAACTTGAAGTCAACTCCTGAGTAGGTCCTCAGGGGAAACAAAGCATGTGTTAGAATCAAGTATGTGGGCCCTGTGCCAATACTTCATCTTCTGTGTGTGTGTGCGTGTGTGTGTGTGTGTGTGTGTGTGTGTGTGTGTGTGTGTGTGTTTCCCTATTTGCAAGGCAGAGGGGACCATGTCCACCACCCTACCAGAGGTGGGGTGAAGACCCAGAGACAGCATCCAGAAAGCAGCCTGTACTAGAAAGGAACATGCCCCAGCACCAGGTTGGATGCTGCCAGGCTGTCAGCCATGCGCTTGCACCACTAAGCCTGCCCTGCTCTAGGTTTCTGCACACTCGTGCTGTCCACAAAAGACAAGGATCCTTCTAGAGTTGGTGATGATAAAAGTGACATGATCTGGGTAGAGTCTGTGCTTTGGGAACTCCAAACCAAGCAGACAGGTTCATAATGACCCCAGAAATGCTGTGGTCTTTGGTGAGTGATTTGCCCCCATAATGGGACTTACCAGGCTCTACACTGCAGCCCAGCTCCTACTGCTGCCCTAGGACAGACACTTTCCTTTCTTTTCCCACTTACTGCTGGGTGTGGCCACTGGCTTGGAACAGGCCAGCAATGACCCTGCCCACAGCTCACAGGGAAGCACAGCCTCAGGGCTCCAAGCCAGTAGGTAGATCTGGGTTTTGTTGGTTGATGCTGCCCTCTACAGCCCACTCTGGGAACAGCAGCTGGCCAGTTCCCAACAGGATGAAGGACTCACAGGGCTCCCTGAATCAGAAAACCCCTCCACCCCAGATAAGTGGCTACACAAGATCCCCTCAGCTATTGCTGCCAGTTCCATACCCACATTTCACTAGAAATGGAACAGCCACCAGTCCTTGCTCAAACACAAAATAGCACCCTACAAATCTAGCCAGCCACAACTATGAACCTGAACATAGTTACTTCCTGCCTCACCTATCTCTGGCAATACAATGGCTCCCAATGTTATAGACAAAGGGAAGAATTACTGGCCTTAGCATCATAAATGTCTGTACCCTACAGATGACGCCCTCTGGTGCAGGGTCACCAAGGAGGTGCCTTCTGGTGGATTACTACATGTGTTCCTTGTGACTGAGCCTCACAGTACTCCCAGACACCCTGTGCAGGAAGCAGGAGAGCCTGGAGGCCCAGCTCCAGCGCACACAGACATCCAGCTGCTGCCCCAGCAGGCTGGCATGGCATCGATCCTTGCTACTGCGGTCATCAACAGTAAGTATTCAACACCCTTTGAGTGACACTCAAGATAAAGGTCAGGGCTGGGGTCCTGGGTATTCAGCATGCAAGAGGTCCAGTTTCTTCACACACAGGGGTGGGGGTGGGGTGAGTTAGACTCCCAGTAAGACGCTGAACTGAAGGGAGGGCTCAGCTCCCGTGGGATCTGGGTTAGGGTTAGGGTTAGAAAGTAAAAAGGGGGAATGGGTATGTTTGCCCTAAGGCAACACTAGGAACTGAGTCCCCAGTACAGGGATAGAAAAATCCCCAGAGCCTGGTTGAGTCCTACGTTGAAGACTCATGAGTAGGTCGCTGTTGTGGGGCAGGGGTGACCTGTGGGAATCACTCAGAGATCCTGTTCCTGGTAGGACCCCAGATATCAGGAACCCATTGAAGGGGGAGCTAGGTTACCAAAAGCCAGTACCTCAACTTGGAGTCATCAAAAACAGGCTTCACAAGCCAGTGCCCCTATCAGGTTACACACACTCACACACACCAGTCAGTCTGTTCCTCATCAACACTTTTACCCCACCAGAAGATGTCTTCCCTTGCAAAGACTGTGGGATCTGGTACCGTAGTGAGCGGAATCTGCAAGCTCACCTGCTCTACTACTGCGCCAGCCGCCAGCGTGCAGGCTCCCCTGCCTCATCAACTGAGGAAAAGCCCAAGGAGACCTACCCCAATGAGCGTGTCTGCCCCTTCCCCCAGTGCCGAAAGAGCTGCCCAAGTGCCAGCTCACTGGAGATCCACATGCGCAGCCACAGTGGTGAGTGCCCCATGCCTGCTCCTGGCCTCCCCGATCTCAGCGTATTCAAGCACTATACACCAGACAGGCGCTTACCCATGCAGCTCTCCACCGCCTATGGCTACCTGCACACATAATACAGGCCTAGGTATACCTGGTCCTGGGAGGCATGGAGCTGGGCCTGGGTCCAGTGTCCCTTCCTTGTCACTGGGAGCCAAGACAGCTTCTCATCTCCATGTTCCAGGAGAGCGCCCCTTCGTGTGCCTCATCTGCCTGTCAGCTTTCACCACCAAGGCCAACTGTGAACGCCACCTCAAGGTGCACACGGACACACTCAGCGGTAGGTGGACTGGAGAGGGTCGGGAATGGGGTCTCTGGGGCCACACATTAGCTCCAGGACCCTGACCACAACAGCATGGCCTGCAGGTGTCTGTCACAACTGTGGCTTCATATCCACCACAAGGGACATCCTCTACAGCCACCTGGTGACAAACCACATGGTGTGCCAACCAGGCTCCAAGGGTGAGATCTACTCGCCAGGGGCTGGACACCCAGCAGCCCAGCTTCCTTCAGGTAAGCAGCCATCTCTGGGGCCTCACTGACCCTTGCGATAAGTGGAAAGGGAGGGGGTTGTCCATAGTCAACACATGGTGTCTTTATCAGCCTTTGTCCTAAATCCCTTCTGCCTACCCCATGATACTTAGGGCCTGCCCCAGGCCTGACATGCCCCTTGTGTTCTTGTAGACAGCCTGGCTGGCTTCCAACAGCAGCACTCACTTACTCACGGCCCCCTGGCTCCCTCTGACAAGGCACCCACCCCATCATCAGGACTGGACAGTAAGGCCTTGGCCGAAGTCACCAACGGAGAGACCAGAGTGCCTCCCCAAAATGGGGGCAGCAGCGAGTCCCCCGCAGCTCCCAGAACCATCAAGGTGGAAGTTGCAGAGGAGCCTGAAGCGGCCCACGCCTCAGGTCCGGGAGAACCAGGTCCCCAGGCTCCATCTCGGACACCTTCACCGCACAGCCCCACTCCAGTCAGGGTGAAGGCAGAACTGTCTAGCCCCACGCCAGGCTCCAGCCCAGGACCTGGGGAGCTAGCAATGGCGGGGACGCTCTTCCTGCCCCAGTATGTTTTCTGTCCGGACGGGGGCACGACCACCGGCCCTGCAACGCCACAGGCCTCGGAGATCCTGGCCAAGATGTCCGAGTTGGTGCACAGCCGGCTGCAGCAGGGCGCGGGGAGCTCCGGGACAGCCGGAACGCCTTCAGGCCTCTTCCCGGGGGCTAAGGGCGCCACGTGCTTTGAGTGTGAGATCACTTTCAACAACATCAACAACTTCTACGTGCACAAGCGCCTCTACTGCTCCGGCCGCCGCGCCCCGGAGGACACACCCGCTGTGCGCAGACCCAAGACGGCCCCAGGGCCGGCCCGTGCGCCCCTAGGAGCAGCAGCAGAGGCAGACTCGCAGCGCTCGTCCCCACCGGGGCCCGGGCCACGAGAGGAAGAGGCGGGTGGGGCGACGACTCCAGAGGCTGAGGCTGCTGGCCGGGGCAGCGAAGGCAGCCAGAGCCCGGGCAGCTCGGTGGATGACACTGAGGACGACCCCAGCCGCACGCTGTGCGAGGCCTGCAACATCCGATTTAGCCGCCACGAGACCTACACTGTGCACAAGCGCTACTACTGCGCCTCCCGCCACGACCCGCCACCGCGCCGGCCGCCTGCACCCACGCCCGCTCCGGGACCTGCAGCTCCCGCACTGACAGCGCCACCAGTGCGCACGCGCCGGCGGCGCAAGCTGTACGAACTGCCCGGAGCCAGTGCTCCGCCTCCCGCAGCAGGCCCCACCCCTGTACCTGCTGTCCCCGCCCCGACAGCCGAGCTGCGCTCCTCTCCGAGACCCGCCAGTGCCAGCGCTGGCCCCGGCCCCACGCCCTCTCCAGGACCGCTGCCAGACGGCCCCATAGACCTAAGCAAGCGGCCCCGTCGGCAGACTCCCGATGCACCCGCCCCTCTGCCCACGCTGGCCGACTACCACGAGTGTACCGCATGTCGAGTAAGCTTCCACAGCCTCGAAGCTTACCTGGCACACAAGAAATACTCGTGCCCCGCTGCTCCTTTGCGCACCGCAGCCCTCTGTCCCTACTGCCCACCCAATGGGCACGTGCGCGGTGACCTGGTGGAGCACTTGCGCCTGGCACATGGCCTGCAGGTAGCCAAACCGGTCACCAGCCCAGGCACTGAGGCCCGAGCACCCGCCGAACGTGCACCGCATGATAGTCCCGACGGCAGTGCGCCACGCTCCCCATCCCCAGTTCCTGAGAACATGCCTTCTGACCCCGCAGATCAAGGCGTGCGGACGCCCTCCAAGGCCCTGCCTGCCTCTGCTCCTGGCTCAGGTGGTGGTGGTGGCCACCGCTACTGCCGCCTGTGCAACATCAGGTTCAGCAGCCTGTCCACCTTCATCGCACACAAGAAGTATTACTGCTCCTCTCACGCAGCTGAGCACGTGAAGTGAGACTGACTGCCGGGCCACACATCCTGGACCCCCTGGCACTTAATAAATACGTTGGGTATAACAAGCTCGCTGACGGGCCGGCCTGTTGTCTTAGATCCAGTGGACCTCATTCCATACCCCAGCCTGTGCAGACATGCAACAGGCACCCCACTGTTTCCTCCAAGACCTAGCCCACTCCAGAGGTTCAACCAACCACCGATACAGTTCCTCTCTTCTTCTGCTTCTAGCTCACTTGAAGCCCTGCCACCATGTGTATCTAATAGCAAACTGCTAGGAAAAATGAACCCTTGTACTTGCTAAGTCTGCAAGGAAGGGTATCAAGTTCCAAAGGGCCCCTCTAGTCACACCCTGGGTAGATCTATGACTACTAAGTTGTTACTAGGAGAACCACCTGTAGTCTGTTGGCTGACTGAAGATCATGCCTGGAAGAGCCCATCCAACCATAGCCTCTTCTTTATTTGGTCCCCTGAGAAAGCAAACATGCCTGCTATAGAGGCTGGAAGTACCTCTAGGGACATGGAGCCCGGTTTGCTTCTCACCCAGCCCTCTAAAGTAACCTGCTTATGGGCCTGGGTTTGCACAAAAATAAATGTTCCTAAGAGTCATTCACAGGTCCTGCCCAACTTACCACAAGGGTACCTAAAAGCCGCACCTTTCTATTATGAGTTGCCACACACCACCAGGTCAACTGAAGCCCAGGATTTGTCTAGCAAAGGGTCCTGATAAGTCAGGGGAGCCTCTGTCTCAGCCAGTGTGAGTTTACATGAAGAGCACTGGTTCCCAATCAATGCCAGGTAGAAGTCAAATGGCTCCCACGTCAGCTCACACACTGCCCTCTAGCAGTCTAAACACTGTTTTACAGTGTGTGCTTGAAGTTGTTTAAAGGTGATGGGAAACATCAGAGAGCTGGGCTGGTGGGTAATGGATGCTTGAATTGCCAGAAGACCCAAGGTGGTCCTTAGCCTCCTACTTCAGCCCCATCTCATACATAGCACAGACAAGGCCCTGTATCGCAGAATTGGCTTGCCTGTTTCCATGCCTGTAAAACAGGATTGAGATCCTTTCTGAGAACTCAGTGAGGGAACCCTGTGACCTTCACCACCTGAGGTCAGGCTGTACCCTGTTACCTGGAGGTCCCTCTTGCCGTTAATGTCTCCACCTTGGGCTGTGAAAGCATGTTACTGTGGCCTGGTAGGAGGCTCTTGAGCAAAAGTGTACACTTCATATAGCCACTGCAATGGGATGCTGTATCCTGCATTTTCCACAGAAACAGGAACCAGCTGTTCACCCCTGAGCCTGTGCTCAGTCCATCAACATCTAGCACTCACTCAGTACTGGCATGCTTTCACAGACACCCACGATTCCTGTGTGCCCTCAAGTTTATATCCCGTTCTTTCCTTGAGATTTCCTTGACTTTCCAGCCCCTGCTCTATGGCCTCTGCTCCATCTAGATCTTTCTCCCTCCCCCAGCAGACCACCCCTACCCAAGTCCTGCTCTTGATCTTAGCACTAGTGGAGACTCAGGAGAGTAGAGGGCAGTGATGGCTCATGCAAGCACCTGACTGGCCTGCCATGCTTAGCTGGTGCCCATCACAAAGTGAATGTCATGACCCTAGGGGAGAGGAAGGAAGGGCAGAGATGGGTAGATCCTCCGCACACTTCTGCATTACCTGCCTCACATCACCTGAACACACACATGCCACAGAGCTTCTAGACACAGAGATTCAGGCCTGCTTAGGGGCCTCATTCACATGGCCTGCCAGATGCACAGGTGCACCCTGTTAGCACCTTCCTTGAAAGCCTCGTGAGTGGGTATAGGGTTTGTTTACCTGCTGAACACATTTTTCTTATTCCCTGGACATAAACTTCCATCCAAGGGAACCTGGCCCCTTACACAGCAGCTGCACTCTGGTCTATTCTGTCATTCACTGAAGCTTCTGACCTGCCAAGCCTAGGATACGGATATGCTGCGCAGAGCAGCCAAGGAGCAGGCCCACTGAGGCACACTAAAGGACAGCTGGGTAAGGTTTGTCCTAGAATTGATCAGAGTGTATTGCTTAGGGAGAAGACATTCTGGATGTCCTAGAAGTGGCCTGTACACTCCAATTGCTCCAAGTTGAACCCCAAGCTCCAAGCAGTCATCTAGTAGAGGCCGGAGCAGGCCTTGCATCCCTACTCTGTTCTGAAACCCCAGGTTCCACTAGCAGAGGATTCCCCAGAGGTCAGATGCACATGCAGCCATTCTGGGATGGAGCCTCACTTCACCCTCCAACCATAGTGGGGCTCTCAGGAATTTCAGGGTACTCTTTCTGCTCCCTCATCCACTCCATAGTCTCCTTTAGTCTTGGAGCCTCATGGGTCCCATAGGTGTGGACAGTGAGGCCTGGGTACCCTTCGGAGTCCAGCATCTGTCTGTCTGCTTTCAGTGTGTCGATTGTCCATTTTAGAACTAGGTGCTTGTCAGCTATTGATACACGTTTAAGTGGTTCCTACCAGTAAGTGGTTTTCTGGATTTTTTTTTTATTTGTTTGTTTGGTTTGGTTTTTTGAGACAGGATTTCTCAGAGTATCCCTAGCTGTCTAGGAACTCACTCTGTAGGCCAAGCTGGCCTTGAACTCAGAGATCCACCTGCCTCTGCCTTCCAAGTGCTGGGATTAAAGGCGCTCGCCCACTGCCCAGTACCTACCATCTTGTTTTAAACCCTGTCTTACTTACCTACGTTTTACTTTCCTATTTTTCTCGTGACTCAATAGGCCTTTCTCCTAGTCTTCTTCCTTTGGTTTTAAATGTTTATTTAATTTTGGATTGTTTCAGATATATTTTATTTGCCTGAATGTATATTTGTGTACCACATGCATGCCTGGTGTCAGTGGATGTCAGAAGAGGGTGACCGATCCTCTGGAACCAAAGTTATGTATAGTTGTGATCCACATACGCATGCTGGGTTCTCTGCAGGAGCAGTAAGTGCTCTTAACCACTGCGTCATCTCCCCAGCTCCTGGTTTTTGTTTTTTTGAGACAGGATATAACTGTACAGTTCTGATTGGCTTGGAACTTGCTTTGTAGATTGGGCAGGCCTCAAGTTCACAGAGATCCATCCTCTTGCCTCTGCCTCCTTAGTGGTAGGACTCAAGGCATGTGCCACCATGGCCATCTTACTTTAGGATTTTGTGCCCTGCTTTTTACTGTGGGAGTTATTTTAGCATTCTTGCCGCATGATACTATATCCTAAAGCCTAAACACGCACCCCCACTTAGGAACAGGAACCCAAACATCACCAGAGTGAGAGTCACCAGAGCTGAGCAATGTTGTGGTGGTGTGTTGATTTGTCTCTATAAGCTGCATGTTTTTTCATTGTTGCTGGTGGTGGCAGTGGTATTTTGAGACAAGGCAGAGTCCTGTTCTATAGTTCAGGCTGGCCTGGAACTCACAATCCTCCTGCCTCAGCCTCCTGAGGGCTGGGTTTGCTGTTAAGTGCTTTATTTCTGGTTTTGCCATCTGTCTTCATGGAGCTCCATCCCCTGAGTGGCCCAGACTGTCTAATCCAGTCTCTGCTGGGGCCCCAGTGGTCTCTGCACTACGTGTGTAGCTCCCACTCTGCAGAAAGTTTTGTTGTCTATTTATGGGACTTCGATGACTCTCAGGCCACAGGAAGCATGACCCTACGCTGTCCCTACAGGCGGGACTGCCTTCTTCACAATGTCACTCCAACTCCCCTTCTTGTTCTGTCCCTAGGTGTTTGAATTGCATGTGGAGCTTTGCACGGACCAGCTTGTGACGTCCTGTTCTCCTGTCTGCCGTCTGTCCGACTTCCCTAGTCCTGCCCAGCTTCCCTCTCATAACTATTATTTTCTCCAGTTGACTCGGGAGCAAAGCACCCTAGGTTGATTTTTCTCAGCCTGTTCAGAACGATTATTTTATTTTTGCTGCTGTTGTTCACAAGGTTGCAGAAAAAACTGATGACTGGATGGGCAGGCTCAGGTCAACCTCCAGCTCACACATTCCCGGAATCCTTGCAGATCTGTGAGTCTGCAGCCTGGCTGCTAGAGGCCCATTGTCCCAGTGTGGGGATTCTGTGAGAGGTTCCTATGGTGTTTTGGCAAAGGCCCCAGGCTGGTGGCTCAAACAGTAAATGTGGATTTTGTCATAGTTATGGTGATAAGGGGTCCAATGCTGTCACAGTGAGCTGAAGAAAAAAAAAAGGTCAGTAGAGCAGTTCCTGCCAAAGACTCCAAGGAAAATGCTCTCCTTGACTTCTCCATTCTTTAGAAGTTTCTGCTTTCCTTAGCTAGCGGCCCATCCCTCTTTAGAGCCAAGACTCTGCTCTCTCCTGCCTCCCTCTCCTACTGATGAGAGCCACATCACACTTTGATCACCCACGAGTCCAGGACACTTATCCCCAAGTCAGTTAAGAAGTAACATCTATTCCACCACTTCAACCCAGTTCTTACGGTCATTCTGTCACACACACACACACACCTTTCTCTCTCTTGGAATACATTTGCTGCAGTGTCTGAGTCCCTGCAGTGCCAGCATTTGCTTGGCCTGCACAGTGCTGTTGCTAAGGTTTCCTGTGCTGACTCATGGTCCTCCTGTTCTTCTCTGGAGCACAGATGACTGAGTCATGCTGAGCCTAACACCACCTTGCCTTGTACTTGGATGACAAATGACATTCATGTTGGCTGCAGGAGCTGGGCTGCAGCAGGAGAATGACTTCAGTCTTTTACTTCCTCAATACATTAGAAGTTTACTTCCAAACTTCTGTCCCTGGACTTATAGGCACCTGCGCAATGTGAAGGCCACATCTTGGAAACCAGGGGGGAAAAGAAAGAAAGAAAACAAACATCCAGCCCAGCCACAGGGCTATAATCCCAGTTATAGAGAGGCAGCAGGGCTGAGCTGAGTCACCCAGATACTCCATGGGACTGACTCTCCACCCACTCTATCGGAGGGCCCTGCAACCAACATACAGAATCCCATTTCCCTCCCAGTTGCCCCTCCAGCATGTCCAGTGCAGTTTACAGGTGAGCATGACGTGTATGTACTGTATTTGTGCTGAGCTCTCGTCCTACCCAGCACTAACTCAGACTTGTCCAGAGAGTGCCTCCCAAGAGTGGCCAGTGGTGTGGCTGGCTTACTATGGACTGGACTTTCCATCTGGACTTGCAGAACACAGCCCTAGTGGAGCTCCGTGTACCTAGCTGAGTGTCTCTGCTCTCCCTAACCCGATCAATCACAGAGATTTGTGGCTCTCTTCAGCCCTCTGAGGATACCCACTGGACAGGGAGAGTATGAAGGGCTCCATTGTATGTCTGGAGCTCTCTCTTCCCTGAGTAGAGCTGGAGATGGAGAATCCAAGCACATCCAGGAAGTGCCCGTAGCAAGAGTGAGCCCACATGAAATAGCATCTCAGTATTCAGAGTCGCTGAGGACAACCCAGGAGTCAGCTGCATCTCTCTATGGGTCTAATCAAATATATTAATCACAGATTCCTAAGTCTTAGAAGTCAGCTGGGAGTTCCCCCTGGATCCCTACTTCTAAAGGAAACTACTGGATATCTAAGGACAGTCCTCTCCCTGAAGCTCCAGGGCCTGGGCGATGGATGCCCATGGCCCCTGAGGTGAGGGCTGGGCCCAATGCTTGTTACTGTGTCTCTGTCCTTTGTTGGGCTGTATTGTGGGTATCCATTGGGGTAAACAGACCTCTGATATGCATATGTGTGGTAGGTGAAAAATGGAGGCAAAGAGCCTGATCCTGCAGAGACAGATCTGCATTTCTAAGTCAGAGCTGGCATGTACCATAGCGCAGGACCTGATTCCCAGCCCTGTCAGGCCCACTGCCTACCTCAGACACCCACTCCAGTTCTGAAAGACTGCCCTGGGTATCAATCCTCTTTCCCAGCAGAGCCCTCAGCGGCACTGAGTCCTGACCTCACCATCATCCATACTTCCTAGGGTCACACCCCCAGCCCCTCTTTCAAGACTGAAGCTCACCTCACTGCCATGCAAGTGGCGATGGGCTCTCTGGTCCTGCAATACCTCATCTGCCCCCACCACTCTCCATTTGCACTGTGCAACTTCCAGGAGAGGCCCCACTCTTTGAGATATGCCGAGTCCTAGGAGCCCCAGCTACATGAAGTCTAGGAACACCATTCTCCCACCTGCACAGGGTCCTGAGAGCACCAGCCTCCCAGCCGTGTGGGGTCTCGGATGCATCAGTCCCCAAGATACATGAGATCCTGGGTGCACCATCTCCCATCTGTACAGGGTCCTGGGAGCCCTATTCTCCCAGTCGCATGGGGTCTTTTTTAAAAAAAAAAAAAAAAAAAAAACTTTATTTATTTATTAGCCTTGGTGTTTGCCTGGAACTGGAACTGCAGACAGTTGTTAGCTGCCATGTGAGTGCTGGGAATCGAACCCGGGTCCGCCGAGCCATCTCTCCAGCCCCGCATGGGGTCTTGAGAACTGCAGTCTCCCAGCTATTCAGGGTTCTGAGGGCTCTATTCTCTTAGTTGCATGGGGTACTGCCACAAATACACCACTCCAAAATCCTAACAATGATTGTGTTTAAATATTAGTTTTAGCATTTTTCAGAAATTAGCCAACACCTAAAGCTTCCCGGGGAGCCGAGAACATTAGTTCAGTGTTGTACAAAGGCCTCGATTTGGTTCAGGTAGCATCATGACACAGCAAACATTTTGAGAAGTGACTCCTCAGCCCCACACCCCCTCTCCCTGTTGGAGAATTCTAACGGTGAAATCCATAGCTCTACATATTTAAAAACACAAAGATGAGCATTGAGTCGGTTGTTACGTGCTGATGACTATGTGAAGCTCTCATATTTTTGGATTTTGGTCATTTTTATAATCACCTACTTGATGAGAAGCAACTTGAGAAACTTATTTTCACTCGTGGTGGGTTTTAGTTTGGGGTTTGGTTGGGCATTGAAGAAGGGTCTCAGATAGCCCAGGTTGGCCTCAAACTTGCTGTGTTACCAAGGCTAGCCTTGAACTCTTAAACCTTCTGCCTGTGTCTCCCAAATCCTGGGGTTACAGACATGACGACACTATTTTGGTTTCCATTTGGTTGCTGTAAGAAACACCATGGACAAAAGCAACTTGGGGAGAAAGGGTCTATTCAACCTCTACTTCTAGCATTGAGAAAAATGAGGGCCAGAAACACAAGGCAGGTACGTGGAGGCTGCAACCATGGAGGAACTTTTGCTGACTCTCTGACTCATTTAGTTAGCTTTTTTTATACAATCCCAAGACCACCTGCCTAGGAACAGTGCCACCCACTGTGGGCTGGGCCCTCCGGCATTGATTAATGATCAAAAAATCCCCTCTAGACATGCCCACGGGACAATCTGATCTACCAGTTCCTTCACTGAGATTTTCCTCTCACATGATTCTACTTTGTTTCCAAGTTAAGGAGACTAACTAGGATGGCCACCATGCCCAGCTGTTAGGTTATGAATTGAGAACTGATACAGTTCAGTCCATCTTCACGGGGAGTAAGGGAGGTTGTGTGAGGTGGCTGGTCACACAGCATCCACTACTGGGAAGCAGAAAGAGATGAATGCTCAGCTCACTTCCTTCTTTTCATTCAGTCCTTGGTGCACAGTCAGGGTGTGTGTCCTCATCTCAATTAACCCAACCTAGAAACTCACACATGCTGGGAGGTCTGTCTCCTCCATGACTATGGATCCTGTCAGGCTGACAGAAGTAACCATCATCCCGGGAAGGGGCCTAGCTGAGGTGCCCTGCTCCTGCTCTCCCACCAAGCCATGGACTCCCTGGAGAACATGCAGCAATCACTGGCCAGGAAGAACATGTCAGATATGTACAGCATGTTTGGCAGGGACTTCTAAGAGGAGTCACTGGCATTCAGGAAACTTGTAGTGGACACAAGAAGCCAGAAGGTCTGGGTGGAGAAAGGTATCCCTTGACACTCATGGCCAACACAGCAGGGACTCTGCTCCCCTGGGACAGAAGCTGCTCTGAGTGGAGCAGAAGCTGAGGGCTCCATTAGCAACAGAGACACTGAAGGAGGTGAGTGAGGCTTAGAGTCGTGGACCAGTCCTTCTACACTCAGCTCCTCACTGAGTTCCCTCGCTTACCTATAACCAATGACTAAACACTGGCCTCTTCTCTGCAGACCAGAAATGAGGAATCTAAATATGGCAGAGCTGTGCTCTCTGTCTCTACACATGGTCATCTCTCCCTCCAAGTCTCCGCCTCTCCATTTCCAAATCTCCCCTTGATAGCGATGTCAGTAACTGAATTAGGTTCACCCTTGCAATGTCCTTAACTTTATGGCTTCTACAGAGACTAAATTCCTGAGAATCTGCTCCTGCCCCCAGCTCCTAGGGCCCCACATGTGTGGACTCACCCTCGCAGTCCGCCTCCGTCTCCCCAGTCTCTCTCATGCCTCCTGACAGCCTCAGGATGTAGGACCAGCCTCTTTCTCCACCTCCACTCCTGCCTCAGTTAGCTGCTACGCCCTTAGTGTCAAAGAAGCCCAGGGATATAGATGAACATGGTTCCTGGGGACACTGTGCGGCTTCACAGGCTTTGGGGAAGAAAGGCCTTCTTTGCACCAAGACTTTCTGCATGGCAGGACTACATGCCCTTTGCAAATGGACAGTGGACCAAATCAGCCCAGTCCACAGCATGCCCAGGCCAAGAGATAGGCTGTCACAAACTTGCTGGGGTTGGACATTCTCTACTTCAGACCCTAGATTTTCAACGGAGACACAGACGCTAATTCCTCTCCTATCACAAAGAGTCCCCCACATCAGTGGTAAAAACTCAGGAGGAGCACTGTATCCTTCCTGCCAGGTTTTCAACTGTGCCCCGAGGGCCCACAGCCCTTGGAGGTGCAATGGACTATGGGATAGAGATGAGAGGGCAGCTCAGGGATGGTCCCCCAATAACAAGATTGTTCCCACTATGTCTGCTCCCCATGAAGGTGGGCACCTATGAGGTCTCACCAGGGGCTGGGCCTCCTAGCTACTAGGCCAGATCTGTTGGGTTACCGGTACAGAGATGGAGTGACAAGTGCGCTTTTCATGGCCTGTGTTCTCAACCTTATCAAGGCAAAGGAGCCACTACCTAGTGAATATAGACTTATCCCTGTAAGGACCTAAGCATCACATCCCTATGAGCCTTGCAGTGTGGGCCCACCCTCCTCAGAAGACTGCAGAGAGACCCAGCAGACAGAACCCTCTGTTAGAATTATCCTTGACTTGGTTAGCCTCCATTTCTCAGGTTTGGAAGGAAAAAAATAGAAAGGGGTTCCAAAAAAGGAGAATCCATGAAGAAATTCGGAGAAGAAAGAGAAAGGAGCTTTGGGGGTGAAGAAGGTAGAGGTTGGAGGAAGGGAGCAGGAAGAGAGGGGTAAGAGGGTGCATACAGCATGATTCCAGCTGCTCCCTGAAGCTCTATTTTTAACTCTGTCCCCAGAGGAAAGAGAGCTCCTGCCTACACAGGGCAGATAGGTCAGCTGACTGCTTGCTTCTTCCACTTATACCAATTTAACCTGTGTCCATCTGCCTGCGACCCCTATGCTCAGTAGGACGGGGGAGGGGCCTGGATGACTGCCTCTGTGAGGGAAAATGGAAACCCTTCTCTTCAAAGCACAGTGGGGTAGAGTGTGGTGCCCTGGGAAAGGGAGGGGTCTACATGTCCCTTACTATGCAATGATCTGTAGAATAGCAGAGCTGCACCTAAATATCTGGCTGCACCCCACACCTTCCCAGAGCTCAGCCACCTCAGGCCCAGGAAGCTGTACCCAGCTAAAACTCTCACACATGCAGTCACCCAAGCAGCACACAGTTCTAGGCTACTAATGGAGTCACAGCAGGGCATGGGTCCCCATGTTCAACTTTAGAACAATGTCATCACCCCAAAGGAAACGTGACATTGAATACTTCCCCATACCCTTCTAAATCTGCTAGTCAACCTCCTAAGTCTGCAAATTTGGGGGCCCCAAAACTTACTGTACACCGAGTGTCTCTTGGATCTCCAGAAGGTCCAGTCATGTGTACTGTGGCAGGTCTCTGTGTTCATGAGTGAGGAACATCCTGCTCTGGAATCTTGGTTGGTTTCTTATTTGCAATAAGGATGCTGTGAGTGTCTGTGTGGTCCAGTGTTGTCAGCTTTCCTGGGTACACCTGATTAGACTTCCTGATTCTGGGGTGACTTTAGAATCCTTGTGAGACACTGTCTTCCACCCTTCTTGTGGGGCTGTGTGAGGGGTGCGATTTCCCACAGCCTTACCAGTTTGTGTTGCCTGACCTTTCTGTCAGCCCTCTTCACAAACGTGATGTGGCCTGTGCTTTCCTTGGATGATGAGAAACAGTCACTATTTTTACATGAATTACCAGCCTTTGTGACAACATCAGCCCAAGGTCATAAAATTTGGCAGTTATAGGAGTGCGCTTGACCCCATCTACTACTCTGTGAGCCCCAAGATGGGGGTAGTTTACCTTCAGGACCTGCACTCCTTACTGTTGTAAAGAAAGAGGTGGGGCCAGGCGGTGGTGGCACATGCCTTTGATCCCAGCACTCAGGTGGCAGAGGCAGGAGAAGCTTTGTGAGTTCAAGGCCAGTCTGGTCTAGAGAAGAAGTTTCAGGACAGCTAGGGCTACACACACACACACACACACACACACACACACACACACACACGTATGAATTTCTCTAAATAAAATTTCAAATATATATGAAAATAAGGCTGGTCATGGTGGCACACACCTTCAATCCCAGCACTCAGGCAGGATGCATTTCTGTGAACTGAGGTCAGCCAGAGCTAAAGAGTGAGACCCTGTCTCAATCAATAAATAAACAGATGAAGAAGATGGCTTAGTGGGTAAATTCACTTACTTATGAAAGCCTGGCAACGCAAGGTTGACCCCTTGAACCCCCATAAAGGTGGAAGGATAAAATTGACCCCACCAAGTTGCCTACTGACTTGCACTGTGGCCTGTGTGCACCTACACACGTCACACACATGCACAATAATAGTGACAATAACAAGCAGAGGTTGACTGAGGAAGACCACTGTCATCAACTTCTGGCTCTCTGTACAGATGCACACCTACTACACTTGCACACATGCGCACACACAGGTGCACTCACAGATGGACTTGAGCATGACTGTATTTTCATGACATCTGCTTTACTCTCACTGGTTACTTTTGCTGCATGGTGACAGACATGATCCCACCAATGGTGTCTTACAGGAAGGAAGCGGAGGGTCCCAGTGGTTAGGTGTGTGGACAGGACTCTCTGATCCTAACTTTCCCAGTGGGGCTGCAAGCCATGGAGAGCTGCTTTTGCCAGAATCCCTACACAGCGTCCATGGCAAAGAGGGACCACTTCTGGGTCTCAAAATAAGCGGAAATACCAAAGCAGAACAGAGTGTTTCTTGGTTTAAAAATGGCACCAATTCAGCATTAATTTTACAAGGGAACCATCATGCTGTCTTTTTTTAAACTTCAGTGTCTGAACTTTCTGTTTGTTTTTTAACACTAGGTTTTTCTGTGTAGCCTGGCTGTCCTGGAACTCATTTGTAGACCAGGCTGACCTCGAACTCAGAGATCCACCTACCTCTGCCCCCCAAGTGCTGGAATTAAAGGTATGTGCCACCTGGATAATATCTGAACTTTTTTGCTCAGATTCTTAAGTGCTCAGTCAAGGAAAAATAATCAAGTCACTTCTGTCTGTGTCAGTTACTTAGTGTGAGGGTGTATTCACTTAAATAACAATGCATGGTGGCCCATACCTGTAACCCAGAACTGGAGGGTGTTAGTTTTTTGCACGTGGCGTATGAATGAAATCTCAATACTGGGAGTACCACATGAGAGTTTATTAGAGCAGCAGGCAGAGGTAGGGTCGGAAGGTAGCAGAGAGAGAGAGAGAGAGAGAGGAAGGGGGAGGGGACTTGTGTGAGCCCTTTCTTTAAGAGGGTGGGTGGGCCCATGTTTGCATAGCCACACCCAGGGGCATGATTGACTCTGTTACATTCCAGGTGAATGCGGGCCTTGGCAATCCTTACAGAGGGGAATACCGGAGGATGAGGAGTTCCAGGACAGCATGAACTGCAGAGACAGGAGGATCTTTGGTCTTAACTCCCCATCCCCATCTCTCTGTCTCTCTGTCTTTCTCTCTGTCTTTCTCTTTTACACACACACACACACACACACACACACACACACACACACAAAATATATATAAATAAATAAAATAAATAGCGAGACTTTGAAACCTTCACCCTCTGGAAATATTGGCAGTGTCAAGGTCTCTCTCCTTTATAAACAAGAATAGTCTTCAGTGGGGACCTGGGATGAGGCCAAGGCAGTCCACCACACCTTAGATAAAGCTGCAAGGAGGCTCTGGGTGTGCTCAAACTTGCGGTGCTGTTTCTGGAGCCCTAGTCCCTACCCCACTATTAGAGGACAAAGAACTTTCATACCTACTGAACCCCTGTGTGTCTCTTCAAAATCTCAGAATGCCAGGAAAGCAAGTATGCATGCTTCTGGAACCCTGGCCAGCATAATCTCACCTGTGGCTCCTAGGAGGCCAACCCCCTGCCCTACTGCAAGCTTATCTGAACCACAGCTGTGACTCTTTTTTGTTTGTTTGTTGTTGCTTTATTTATATATTTATTATTTGGTGATTTTACATCATGCACCCCATCCAACTCAGACTTCTCAGATTTATGCCCACTCTTATGATCTCTCCATTTACAAAAACTCCCATTCATGCTCCTCATCTACTTACTGGAGCATAATTAAACTCCCTGTGGCCAGACCATTAAAAAACAAAAACAAAAACAAAACCAAGTCTTTCCTCACCCACACCCCTGTCAGAGGCCATCAATGCAAAAGTGAGGTATTGTGTCAATTAGCTATGTTCTAGCCTTGAGCTCTTATGTACAATGACATCTCTCTCTCACACTCTCTCTCTCTAAATCCCACTAATGAGTGAGTACATCCCCTGCTTCTCTTTCTGGGATTGTCCTCGCTCAGGAGGATATTCTCCATATCCATCCATTTGTCTGCAAATTTTAGAATATCATTTTTTCTTATTGCTGAGCAGTACTCCATAGTGTAGATGTACCACAGCTTGTTAATCCATTCTTCAGTTGTGGGGCATCTAGGTTGTTTCCAGGTTCTTGCTATTATGAATAATGCTACCATAAACATAGTTGAGCTAATGCTTTTGGGGTGCAAATGTGTGTCTTTAGGGTATATGCCTAAAAGTGGTATTGCTGGATCCTTGGGGAGATTGATTCCCAGTTTTCTGAGAAACTGCCATACTGCATTCCAGAGTGGCTGAACAAGTTTACACTCCCACCAACAATGGAGGAGTGTTCCCCTTGCTCTGCAACCTCTACAGTATAGACTGTCATCTGTGTTTTTAATCTTAACCATTCTGACAGGTGTTAGGTGGTATCTCAAATTTGTTTTGAATTGCATTTCTCTGATGGCTAAAGATGTTGAGCCCTTTTTCATGTGCCTTTCAGCCATTTTTAATTCTTCTGCTGAGGATTCCATTTTTAGTTCTGAACCCCAACCTTATCACCCTGCACAAAACTCAAATCCAAGTGGATCAAAGATCTCAACATAAACCCAGCTCCACTTAACTCGATAGAAAAGAAAGTGGGAAATACCCTCCAACGCATTGGCACAAGTGACCACTTCCTAAATATAACACCAGTGGCACAGACACTAAGAACAACATCTGATAAGTGTGACCTCCTGAAACTGAGAAGCTTCTGTAAGGCCAAGGACACAGTCAATAAGACAAAATGATACCCTACAGAATGGGAAAAGATTTTTTACCAACCCTACAAGTGACAGAGGACTGTCTAAAATATATAGAGAACTCAAGAAACTAGAGCCCCAAACCCTTAACAACCCAATTAAAAAATGGGGTCCAGCTGTGACTCTTAAGGCATGGCCTTGTCCAGTGTCTGTATACCTTAGACACAGATGTAGACAGCTTCTTCTCTGCCTCTCAGAGCCATCTGGCCTCCCACACTCGACAGCCACAGACAAAGATGCCTTAGAGCAGCTCAGGCTGGCCCAGGGCCAGGAGCTCTGACCCTACCTGAAAAGCAGTGGACACAGCCCCAGGCTCCTTTCTGAGACGAGGTAGGCAGAGGGCAGTAGCCCTTAGCAGTGGTCAGCAAAGAGCTGAGCTGGCCCACTTAGAGCCAGTCCAGCCTACAGACGTGGTCCTGGGAGTCAGCTTCTATCCTGGTTAGCTTGCTTACAGCCCAGCCCTGTGACATTCAATCCAGCCAAGAGAACAACCAAATGCTAAGCCAGGACTCTCAGAGGCTGGGTCTCAGTCAAGTGACCACTCTGGGCCATACCTGGACACAGCCAGCAGTGAAAACAGCTTGAATGAGAGAGCTACCTTGGCAGTGGACTTGCTGCATCCAAAACTCCTGAGCTGTGCAGTTTGTTGGGGGCAGGTTTGTGGTTCCGTGCTACAGTGTACGACCTGCAGGACAAGGAAGGCCCAGGGTTCAGTTCTGGTGCCGTAAAACGAACTGCAGTGTCTGTTGCATTGCTAATGTTTGAATCCATCATCTTACAGTGCTAGCCACATTGTCTCCGTGAGACAAAGTGCCAGCAGGGGTCACCAAACACAACAGGGGGCAACAGAACTGGCCTGGGCCCTGAGCCTACACCAGAGAGAGTTGAGTCCCAGAGCTGCATTGTAAGCCAAGATCACTGGGGTGTTCTACCAGGGCAATATGAAGGGGAGATCACACAGCCGGCTCTCAGCTGTCTCTTGGCACACCTTGTTCTTAACTGAGATAAAATTCACAGATACCTCTCTCTGTTCTTTCGAGCACACAGTGAGTAATATTTGGTGATTCACAGTTGCACAGCCTTCACCTCTGTCTGCCCCGTAACATTCCCACCATCACATAAGGTCTCTGAGCCAATGAGCAGGCATGTCCTTCCTCCAGCCCTTAGGTACCCGGAGACCTCTCTCTATTCTGGAGGCTTCTGTCATGGGTATTTCATTGCCTGTAGCCTTCTCAGGATCCTGTGTTCTCTGGGATGTTCCTTGCTGAGCATGCTGCTACCTCGTTTTTTCCCTGTCTTAATGGCATTCCACTCTGTGTGGAGTTAACACGTTTGTTTAGCTACTTACAAGCTAATGAATATGTGTCAGGTCAGTTTTTATTAATTTTGTCTTTTATTTTATACCATGGATATAGGTTCCTGCTCTGTTGCCCAGGCTGACCTCAATGTCTGGCTCAAGCATGCCGAGTACCTGTGTGTGCTCCTGGACAGCTCTGGGCTCTGTGTCTGCTAGAACCCTGGCCTTGTCAGCTCCTGGACTTGGCTGAGCTTAACCACCTATCTGGCCTTGTATTATCCCCGTAAAGTGCAAGCCATGCCTGCTGCAGAGATGTGGCCTCTCCTAGGGGATGGAGCATGACTGGCTCCCACAAAGACTCAGGTTGAAGGTTTGGTCCAAAGTTTATGGCATATTGGACATGTAGAGCCTTTGGGAATGGGGCCTGATGGGAAGAAGTTAAGTCACTGGGAGAATTTAGCCCTGTTCCATGGCAGAGATACAGGCAACTTCCTCCAAACATATCAAGAGGATGCTCTGGCTGAATGTGCCACTGAGATCCTGCATTTTAGTCTTAACCCAGTACCTGTAGCTGCAAGCTTATTAACAAACTTTGTAGATAAGGTAAGAGGAGAATGGTCCTCAGTCAACAAGGCAGGCATCCTTAGGGCTGCAGGGGTGTGAGAACAGAAGAGCCTGGAGCCATGGAGCTGTAACCCAACAGATACATGGGGCCACCAGAAGTTAGAAGAGAGGGCAGGAAGCCTCTGTGGCCTTCACGGAAAGCCTGGTCTGCTGGTGCTTAGGTTTCACACTCATAGCCTGGTTTGTGGTCATTTGTCATAACAGCCACAGGACACTTGGGGACTTTGGAGTTTTCTACCATGTACTGTCATTCATGTGCAGCCTTTGTCTTGTGTGTCAGAGGCAGGGCTCCCAGAGACACGGCCTCATTAGGTCATTGTTCCTGGACCCACAGACCTGCCACCTTACAAGGCCCTTGGAACACTGGAGGACAGTCCAGGCAAGCTCTGTCTGTATGTCACAGACACCATAGCATACAATGAGTGAGAAAACATCTTGCCAAACCCACACTGGTTTTGGGCTATGTGTGTATGTCTTCCCATCTGGTGAGTTTTTTGTTATTATTGTTGCTGTTTAAAGCAAGTTCTGGATTAACCAGTCTTTTGTTCATTTGTGTTTAGATCTATTTAGCTTTGCAGGGTGGTAGTGGCCCATACCTTTAATCCTAGAGGCAGAGGCAGGTGGTTCCCTGAATTAGAGACCAGCATGCTAGTACAAGTTCCAGGACAGCCAGGACCACACAGAGAATCCTTGTCTCAAAAAACAAACAAACAAACAAATATTTATTTTTTATTTATGTGTATGAATGTTTTGTCTACATGTTTTTCTATGCATTATGCGTGTTCAGTGCTCACATAGGTCAGGAGAGGGCATCAGACCCTCTGGAGGTAGAGTTAGAGGTGATGGCAAGCCTCTCTGTGGGCGCTGGGAACTGAACCCAGATCCTCTGCAAGAATAACAAATGTCCTTAACTCCTGAGCCAGCTCTCCAGCCCACCCAACTTATTTTTGTGTGTGTGACAAAGTCTGTCACTGAGATCTGGATTTCCCAGATTCAGCTAGGCTGGCTGGCCAGTGAGTTTCAGGAATCCTTTCCAACACTGGAGCTACAGATGTGCACCAACACGCCCAGCTTTTTTCCAGGTGCTGAGGATCTGAACTCAGCTCCTTATGCTTATGTGGGAAGCACCTTACCAAGTAAGCCATTTCCCTAGCCCATTCCCCCTGCAGTTTTTAAGCATTGCAGATGTAGGGCCTTTACCCACTACTCCACCTCCCATACAGCCACTGCAAAGCAAACTAAATGGGCATTTGGAAGGCAAGGACATTCATTATTCAATAAAGTTGTACAAACATACATCATCTCAGCTACAGTAAGCTAGATTAAAGAGCTTATAAACTTTCAATTAAAAAATAATTTATGCGCATGTGGAATGGAATGCTGGTAGCAGTGGAGAAACTGTCCTGCTTAGCTTAGGGGGAGGAGAGGTAGCAGAGTCAGTGGGGTCTGCAAGCCCCAGCCTCAGCTGGATGCAGCTGGGGGTCAGACACCCGGTGGGATGTGGGAAGAGGCTTCTTTTGTCCTTCATCTTAGTGAAGCCTTGAGAAAAAGAACAGAAACCAGTGTGTCCAGGAGTGTGTCAGCCAGCCGGTGCCTGGAGCGGTTGATATGAACACAAGTGAGGACTGAGGTTCCTTACATGCCAGGCCTGTGTCTTTTCAGCACCAAAACCCTGATGGTTTTGAAAGAGACCCCTTGAGGCTTCATCTCCCTCAGCCACTTCCGCTTCTCCCAACTTGCGATACCCAGACATATTGAAGGACCCCTGGGCCATCTCCCCCCCCCATTCCTTCATTATTTTGAAGTGCGTCCCCTGCTCACTGTCTCTCCCTGAGTAGCTTTTTCAATGTTGAATCCAGTCAGCACAAACAACTTGGACTCAGTCTAAATTCTGCTTTTCTTCACTTAAACTAGAAATGTACTGCATGGCATCCTGTGGCTGAACCCTTGGGCTCCTCCCACGATGAACTTTGACCTTTGCATCCTGGGTCAAAGGCACCTTCAGGGCAAGGACAGGATATGGAATCTTTCCCCTCACCACCTAGAGAGACCAGGAACCCAGATCACTTTCAGGATTTACAAAACCTGCCACAGCACTGTGTAGATGCAATTCCAACTTGACCAGCAGAGACGCCTCTGTTTCTCCTAGGGACCTGGCCATGATGGGTTGTCACTCTTGCAAGCATCAAGCAATGGGAAACAGGATAACATTGCTAAGAGAGACAGGCAAGTTCTCTCTCTTTCTGGGACCTGGGTTTCTCAGCAGAGAAACAGGAGCTTAGATCTGTCCATCTCTGATGCAATGGGTCTCCTCTAGTGGGCCTGATCTGTGTGAGGCCAGCTTTCTATAGTCTACATAGGGGAGTTATCCCTCATGCATCCAGGTCACTCACAAGCTGCTTAGGGGACGCCTGTTAAGTGTCTCACTCCCTGAGCAGCCATCATCACTGTGGCACCACCTGGCAGTTTCTACTCTGAATATGGTGTCTTGTCCACATATTTCCTTATCTCTTGCATTCAAGATCAAGGACAGTGTGCTCTGAGGGCCTCAGTGATGCCTTGTCTGGAGTGGATTCTCTGTGTGCCCTATCACCTACCCGGGCCCCACTCCAGCCCATTGCTATGTGTTGGTGCCCAGCACTTAAGTCACTTGGCTCTTCTCTACCACAGGATGGAGGCCATAAGAACAGAGGTTGGATACCCAGGGCAGCCATCAACCAATGAGGATGGAGGTCACAGTAAATGCCATCTGTCCTTGAAAGGGAGGATGTAGAGGACAAACCTCACAGCTGTACATAAAGTCCCCAGTGGAACCAAGCTAGGTGTGACTGTGTCCATATTGGAGCTTTCATTCACATCTCCTCCTTCCCTGCCTCCTCCCAAATCCAATCACCTCCTTCTCAGAACAGCAGCTGTTTCTGTCTTCCGTTCCAGTTGGTCTGAGGGGAGTCAAACCAGACAACACTGCCAGCCTTTGTATTCAGTGGCTGCTGCTGTGGGCCGCTGTGCTCTCCCCTGGGAGGCCTCTACCCCAGGCTTCGTCCCAGGCCATCCTTCCTTGGCTGCCTTACCTGGCATCTTCCCCACACTGGGCTAGCAATGCTCCCCAAGCTACACTGGGCTCCAAGTCTCCTTCCCCCAGAGACAGCAGACTGGATCACAGATGGCCACCTGGTTGGCCGCCCTGATCTTTTTTGTATATTTCCTGTGCTTGACTCCATCCCTCAACTTCTACCCCTCCCTGTTCCATTCATGAGCTCCCCTTGCCAGACACTGTGAGTTAGAACCCCCCACCCCCACCCCCGCTTTTGATTATGGTTCAGAAGAGCAGCTCCTAAATTCGTAAGCTATAGATAGAAGGATCTAGAATTCAAGGTCAGGCTGGCTCAAAATAGCAAGATCTTACCTTTAAAAAAAAAATAATAATCACAAAACAGGCACACAGGGCTAGAGAAATGGCTCCACAGTTAAGAGCACTTGCTGTTTCTGCAGAGGACCTGAGTTCAATTCCCAGCACCCATACTGGGTGGCTCACAATCACTGTAACTCCAGCTCCAGGAGATACAACGCCCTCTTCTGGTCTCTTTGGGCACTGCAATCATGAATACAACCCCCACCTCATATATACATAATATATTGATAATGTAAAAAACAAACAAAGAAACTCAGGCAATGACTAACATATCAAATTGTCTAGTGTAAAATAACCATGAAGATGGCATCCCTTGCCCTCTCTCACCAGCAAGAATTAAACTGTTTCCTTATTTTTTATATCTGACTCCTTTTGCCCTTGTAGGACACTCAAAGAAGGATTAGTAAGTGCTTTGTCTTCTAGCATCTGCAGCTCCCAGCAGCTATGGGAAGTGAGAAGGACTAAAAGCATCCCATAGTACCCACACTGATGGCCTTCCAACTACCTAGGTGGTTCTAAGATGAACCGCAGGTGACAAATGGGGCTTCCAGGCCCTGTACTTAAAGGCTAATTTCTGTGCCTCCAAACCATACTCATATCTGCTTGGCTGTGGGAGACCCTGAGCAAGCACCTAGTCTCCTCAGGGGAGGAGGCCATCATATCATAGAATAGGTCAGCATCTTTCAGGACTGATCCTGAGTGACTGAGTAGATGTGGGGAGAACCTGGAGCTTCCTAGGGTTCATGGGAGCGAGTATGCTGTGACCTGAGAAGGTTCCAGAGCCCAAGCTTAGGAATAGACATCCATAGTCACCTGGCCTCCAGGGAAAGCATGCATAAGACAGGCTGTCTGCGCTTGTTCCAAGCACAGCTCACATGCATATAAAACTTTATGTTACCCATGAGCAAATGTATACATTTACAAATGTCTGTGTGTCAGTAGGCAGTCTTGACAGAGGCTCATGTCTCCCATGTCTTTCTCCGAAATCTTTCTATTCATGGGTTTTCAGCTGCCTCCCTAGGACAGAGCTCTTGCCACAAGTGAAAGCAGACTCTCATTCAGGGCCAGAGGGACCCGTGAGGTCTGTGGCACAGTTTTTATTGTCCAGTGTGTTCACTTCCCCTGGGCAGCCTGCTTATGAGGCAGGAATCCACAATGACGAGACATCTACATCCTTTGCACAACCCATGCAATCCTAGGGCTGCTTTGTCCCATACCAGAGTTTAAGGTCACCACTCAACAGAGAAAACCTAGTATAATAGGACACGATATGCCTAGGCAGCACTCACCAACCAACCAGCAACTTTACCAAACAGCATTCCAAGCCAAGAGTGGGAGTGGCCACTGACTTCATGCTCTACAAAAGAGAAACTGTGGAAGGCAACCGCTGGACACAGAGTTGACATATAATGGTCTTGGAGGATGACATGGAGCTAACCCCAAGAGCTATGCCTAGCCACAGCCTGAGCTGGCCCTTCAAAACCCAAATTCACCCAAGAAAGTGAGAACTCCCAGGTATGTGACATCAAAGGTGTGTCTGCCATGATGTGATCTCACTTCTGCATCTGACACAGGCCACAGTCACACAGTGACACAGTGAACAGCTTTTGCTGATAATGTACAGAGCTCAAGATCTATACACAGCTTTTCTTTGTCTGTCCAGCTAAGCAGGCACTTCTTCTTCAGACTAATGGCCAGTGGCTCTACCCGAACTTATAGATGATCAGAGCTCTGTTCCCTCCCCATGCACAGTAAGTGCATGATCACAGTGACATTAGACAGAAGTGAACAAGGAGTTAAAATTCAGGATTCTTGGAATATAGCATTTTATACTTGCAGCTTCATGAGTAAGTCTGCTCCAATGGCTTCTGATGTATTACAATAAGGAAAGAGAATCAGATTTAACCAGTCAGACTCTACCTCCAGTGAACTAAAACTCACTAAACCACATCATTGACCATTCTGACCCCTGATGGACTTTGCAGGTAACTTCTAGGCAGAGACACGTGCCATGCATAGTAAGTCACATGATTCTTGGAGTTATCAAACTTCAGAACTCCACCTTGGGGTCAGGAGGGGAAAGTTTAGGACTATGAAAGAGCCCTCCTTGTGACTCCTGCCCTGACTGCTTTCCATTCTTCTGGTGACATTTCACCAGGCCTGGGGATGCGGCTCAGTTTAGATTCTGCTTGAATTCTTTCTTGAGGTGGTCCATGAACATAGTCTCTGTATGACACTAAGAGAGAAAGGTTTTCAGGAAGGGACAGTGCCATTGGGAGGCATGGGGATAAGGACTCTGTATAGCATTGAATCGACCTCGACCACACCTGTGGGTTCCTGGCTGTCAGCATCATGGACTAGCTTAACTAAAACACAGGCCAGTATAAACTGGAGTGACGGGAGGTGATGGCTGCTATATACCTCTAACAGATGCCATACAGCCATGCTGGTGACAGTGCTGTGCTTCAAGAGAGTAGTTAACTAGGGAAGGTGACATAGGACAGAAAAATGCTTAGTATGTCTGATGTCAGCAAGGTTTTGTCCAGGCCACAGTCATAGAGAGAGGTCACGTATCTGGGCTGTATGGTGCTCGCAGCTCCCACAGTCAGAGTAGAGAGACCCCGGCTGGATCTGTCCTGTCAATACCTCCATGATTGTTCCCACATTTGACTACTTTGTAGTAAATATAAGCTCTGCTCTCAGATAATGGTATAGAAGACGGGGCAGAGCTAGGGATCGGGTCTGTCTGGCCACATCTACATGTAACATGTGGGTGGTAAGGAAGAGCATCATGGTCTTAAGTCACAGGGTAGAGGAGCCCAAAGGATGGCAGGAACAGCTGGCTCAGATAGGGTGTAGAGCAAGTCCTGCCCCAGGACAACCAGTCTGGTGTGTGGGCTTCCAGAGATCGTGCCTCTTGGGCTGGAGACAATGGCCTCAGGTAGGACTCCAGCTGCCCCGGGGTGTCCCCAAACCTTTGTGTTGATTTTCCCCAAGGTAAGGCCCCTTTTTTCCCTCTAAGGTTCTAAATGTCCTACCATATCAGACCAGACTCAGAAATCAGAGCCCCTAAAAGCCATATCTATTTTGGAGCATCCCAGGTCCACAGAGCAGGGATGAGTCACTAGAAGTACATCCATCCGAGAAGGCAGAAGCTGTGTAAGTAGGCTGAACCCATCCCCACACACACACACATGCAAGCATCCCCCAATCCCTGCCTTCCTGAAGTCTCTAGAAAAAGAACGGCCTCTCATGCTTGTTGAAATGTTTGCTACAGTGTCTCTCAGCTTTGGGGTCTCAGGACCAAAGCAGGGTTATTGATTCCATTTACAGTGTGGGACATGGAGGCCTGCTGTCCTTAGTCTCAGCCAGTAGTCCTGTAGGCAGTGAGGGGCTGCTCCCAGAAGAGACTTTTCCTGACATCTTGAGTCTGCAGTGTGCCTCCAGTAAAGACATAGTATGCAGTGGGTTCCAGAGAGCCAGGCCTGCACATTTGGGTCCAAGGAGGTAGAGGTGGCTTCTTGGTGCTGGTTGAGAAGACCAAAGTCTCCTTCAAGAACATCTGTGGTGGGTGAGCTTGCTTGGTGGACTCTCTCACAGGGCTGCTCATCCTAAAGGAAGACTGGAAGGGCACTGAGGCCAGTGAGGAACACATCATAGAGCGGCACTGGGTGCCAGAGTGACTGGCTAGACACCCATTCTATGTAACCCCTACTATCCAATGACCACATTTGAAACCCATGCACATGGGTTCACAGGGGGCAAAAGTGATCAAAGTCTGGAAGGATATTCCTTCAGTAATAAACTCCAAAAGATGCTTAAAATAATGTGTGAAGACAGATGAGAGGTTCTGATCATACAGGGGTGAAAACTGATCTTTTAGCTTCCTCTGTTTCCACAGAGATCACTTCAGAGTGGAGTACTACCCAGATAGGATCCAGCTGAGAACATTCCAGTGTCCTTCTTCATGATAAAGGGACCTTTGGTGACCCATAAGCAATGAGCTGTTTGTTCCTCTCCTGGTGACCCACCAGTGCTCAGAGCAGGTATTAATCAGACCAGCGAGCAAACTAACACAAGTTAGGGGCCAGGCAAGAGTCCTCAGAACACACTGAAGTGAGGCTCTACTGGCCATGCAGGGACCCAGCTGCTGTGGAACCTGAGGCCTCATTGGAGCCCAGCTGTATCTTCTCAGCTCCTAGTGGGGTCTCTTGGACAGCACTGAGGCTGCTGGCGGTGATGCATGCTGCACGCCTCTGTGGCCTGACTGTCTTGCACCAGCACAGTTTCAGGAAGGCTGCCCGGAACTTCTGAGACATCAGGCTGTAGATGACAGGATTGATGGCACTGTTGGTGTAGACACAGGTGCGGCAGAACAGCAGGACCCAGGGGTCCAGGAAAGGCTGGGCCAAGAAAGAGTTGAGCAACACCAGTGTGCGGTAGGGAGTCCATAGCACTGCAAAAACCAACACAACCACTGCCAGCATCCTGGTGGCCTGTGGGCAGGAAAAGTGGGAGGGCATGGCTGTGAGACACACCAAGTATGGGGAGAAGCTGACCCCAGGGATGCCAGGTATACCAGATGCCAAAACTAGCAGCTTGGAGCATCTTTCAGAACTGGGACTCAGACAGGATCAGGACAGCCACTATCCTGAGCTCCCCAAAGTGTTGGATTTCCAAGGATATGATTCTATTACAAAGTCCCTGGGCCCAGATAAGGCCTCAACTGTGATTTGTGGCACCCACCTCATTTTCAGCTTCTTATTCCTCTTTCTCTCCACATTTCTGATTGTCCCTATTTCATACATTCAGACCCTTCTCTGCTCAGCTTCCCACCTCAGCCTCAACCTTGGCTGTCCCTCTTCCTGGAATGCTTCCAGCACCCACTTGGCTTTCTCCCTGGCCAGCCCCAGAGCTCTACTTATCTGTCACCTCTCAGCAAGGCCTCCCTAATTCCTGTTCCCCATCAGATTTGTTCCCATGTTCCTTCCTTCCTGTCCTTGGACAGGCTTGGATTTACTGGAGTCCATTGTTATAGTTCAAGGAGAGCATCTGACTGCATTTCCATGTTCTCCTGTGTCCCAGAACTCACCTAGCATATGTAAGGGCTTGGCAGGCATTGCATACATACATGGATATATGTATAGATGGATGGATGGACAGATGGATGGATAGATGTATGTATTTATATGGATGGATATATGTATGTATGTATAGATGGATGTATGTATAGATGGATGGATGGACAGATGAATAGATAGATGTATGGATAGATGGATGGATGGATAGATGGATGGATGGACAGATGGATGGATAGATGTATGTATGTATAGATGGATGGATAGGTATATTTATGTATGTATAGATGGATGGACAGATGTATGGATAGATGTATGGATGGATAGATGGATGGATGGACAGATGAATGGATAGGTGTATTTATGTATGTATAGATGGATGGACAGATGGATGGATAGATGTATGTATGTATAGATGGATGGATGGACAGATAGATGGATAGATGTATGTATGTATAGATGGATGGATGGACAGATGGATGGATAGATGTATGTATGTATAGATGGATGGATGGACAGATGGATGGATAGATGTATGTATGTATAGATGGATGGATGGACAGATGGATGGATAGATGTATGTATGTATGGACAAGTAAGAAATCAAGTGACTGCTTCATTTATCTGCTTTGCCAATCGTGCCTGTGTGTTTTATGCTCTTTTGCATATCTGTGCCTGCCCTCATAATTCTCCCCCATGTAACCCCCACTGCACCCAGGAGGACTCCTAACCTGCTTCCTGGAGGACAAGGATCCCTTGGACCTAGAACAGCCGCCTGGTGTACCCTTGTCCTGCCCATCAAGTTGTCTCGCCTTCTGCCAGGCCTCTTGGGACAATGGCTTCTGAAATAAAATTCTCCCAATGAACCCATAGAGCACTGTGGTCACCAGCAAGGGTGCAATGAAGAAGACAGTGAAGTCCAGCAGGTAGATGGGCAGGTAGAGGCCTCGGGACACCTTGTAGCCACATTCCAGGCGCTGATTGTCATGGACATTGAGGTCCACCAAGAAGAACCAGAGTAGGCAATAGAGGGATGTGACCCCCCAAATGCCTGCGATGATCCGTTTAGCCCGGGTCACAGTGCACACAGTCTGTGCTTTCATTGGGTGGCAAATGGCAATGTACCTGTGGGGTACAGACAAGACATGTTGGCTCCTGAGGCCATGGAATTGCTTGTCTTATGTCTGAAACACCTATCCCAAGCTGAGCCCTGAGTAATGGTGGCTGAGCTGTATTTTACAAGAGCCGAAGTAGAGGGCTGCAAAGATTTATGGTGAGGGCACTTCAAGGACAGGCAGAACAAAGGCGCTTCCCAAGAGGAACAGAAAGCAGCCTGGAAATGTCCTGGCCTGTGACTCCATGTCTCTCAAAGGTGCCTTTGACAACCACATGTGGTCAAAGCATTTTCTGCTACTCTCCACCAAAGGCAGGGAGTTATACTGTACAGCTCTCATAGGCAGCAGATCTTATTGCTCACTCTCAGGCCCCTGGGGACAATCACATGGTGTAGATGAGACATCACCATGTAGACTTGTCTCCAGACAAGCACAGATGGGGACTGTAGACATAGACCCAGTGTTTGGATATGACAGACCTGGGCTCTGTCCAGATTTGGGGTAGGCCTAACAAGTTACTGAGCTCAAATCTTCAACTCTTTCCATGAGTACAGCTTAAGGTGGATCCCAAATTCAGACTTCATATCAGCATGTTCAACCACTGGACCATTTGTCTCTGGGGTGTTAAAATCAGAGCTGAGCCAGGCATGGTGGTGCGGACTTATAAATCCACAACCTAGGAGGTTAAAGCAGTAAGATTGCAGGCTCAGCTACACAGCGTTCAAGGCCAGATGGGTATTCTAAGTATGTATTCATAGTGAAACCCTGTCGCATAAAATGAACATGCAAACAAAGAAAACTTCAAGCTGGAGGGGACTCAAGAGACACACCCTAGCTGAGCACCTTAGTGCAGGCCTGTTACTTCTGCTTCTTGAGAGGCTGAGGCAGCAGAATCACAATTTTTTAGTCTATCTTAAAAAATCTGTCTCGGGGGCTGGAGAAATGGCTCAGCAGTTAAGAGCACCAACTGCTGTTCCAGAGGACCCGGGTTCGATTCCCAGCACCCACATGGCAGCTAACAACTGTCTGTAGTTCCAGTTCCAGGCAAACACCAAGGCAAATAAACAAATAAATAATAAATAAATAAAGTTAAAAAAAAAATCTGTCTCAAGTTTAACTTTTTTTTTTTTTAAGACTGGAACTATAGCTTGCCTAGAATGTGGGAGATCTGGAGTTCAATCCCTAGTAGTGGTGAGTGATGAGAGAGCCAATCGAAGTGGCTGTGTTCCAGACGGGAAATTCAGAGTCACAGGAAGGCAGGGACTCTCTTCCTGATACCCTACAGTAATCTAAGCAGAGCAAATGCCCACATTTGTGCTGGTTTTTTTTTTTATTTTTAATTTGTTTATTTAGTTATTTGCCTTGGTGTTTGCCTGGAACTGGGAACTGGAACTACAGACAGTTGTGAGCTGCCATGTGGGTGCTGGGAATTGAACCTGGAAGAGCAGTCAGTTCACTTAACCACTGAGCCATCTCTTCAGCTCAGTGTGCTGGTTCTTCTAATGCTCCACACTGGCTTAGTTCTCCTTCTGTTCAGTGGGGCCCCAATTTACCAGGAATCCCTGCTTGAATCCAGGCTCCTTGGATTCTCATTAAGGGAGACAATGGGATGGAAGAAGGCATGGGGTAGCCCGTGGGTACTTACCTCTCCACAGTAAACGCCAGAATGGAGCAGGAGGAGACATTGATGCCTAGATACTGGAAGTAGGTGATACCCAAGCAGCCAGCATGTCCATAGATCCAGTGACCCACCAGGCTGTCAGAAACATTGGGCAAACCTGCGGCCACCAGCACAATTAGGTCAGCTAGAGCTAAGCTGACCAGGTAGCAGTTGGTGGATGTGTGCATGTCTCGTGAGGTCAGCACCACCAGGACCACCATGGCATTGCCCACGATGCCCATGGTGCATACCAGAAGCACTAGGAAGACTGAGACCACTTTGTACTCTGGCAGGCCCAGAGTGGCATCACCATGAACCAGTGAGACATTGCTGGGGCCATCCATCTCCTGGCGTTTTCTGTGAGGCCTGGAGGGGTAGGAAGAGGCAGTTCTGAGAGGCAGCCATGGGTTGGGTTGGACTACATATGAGCTCTGAATCCTATAAATAGCTGCTCAGGACACTGCATTCAAAGACCTGGGGCTGTGTAGCATGGATACTGCACTGAGGGTATGGAGTGTGCGTGTTATTTTGCCGTTTTCACCAGTAACAGTGAGTGGTGCCACCATGAGGCTTCCTCTCCTGTGGGGATGCAGGAAACAGCCAACTGTGGAGGGTAGAAGGGACCTTAGTTGCTGTCAGTCTCTCTACTGAGGAAAAACAAGGGCTCAGTGCTGCTGAGTTTGCAGCATCCCTAAGCCTCAGCACACCCACAGGTGGACAGGATGAAGGAAGAAGAAATCCATTCTTCTCAGGGATGTTAGGAGGGTAAAAATGGTGAAGCCTACAATGTCCCCAGCCTTGACCTTGGTAAGTGATCTGTGTCTGTTATTTGAATTATTTTTTTATTTTTATTTTTTTTATGTGCATGGTATTTTGCTTGAATGTATGAGCATGTACTATTACCTGTGTGAAGCTATAAGAGGGTATCCAATCCCCTGGACTGGAGTTGCAGACAGTTGTAAGCTGTCATATGGGTGTTCAGAATTGAAACCTGGTTATCTGGAAGAGCAACCAGTGCTCTTAACTGTTGAGCTATTTATCCAACCCCCTTTAAAAGTATTATTGTGGAAATCTAAGTCTCAATTTCTCCATCAGTCTAGTGGGTGGTAACAGAAGCTTCTTTCCCAAGAAGAGTGTCCAATGCATTACATTTTTTTTTCAAGTGGTAATAAAAATATGTGAACTTATTAAGTAAAAATACTGTTTATAAAATTAGCTATGAAATATTCATTTTCTATATTTATGTGATCCATTGAGACTCTGCTCTAATTCTAGACAAAAATCCATAATTTTGCCTTTATCAAAATAGCCACGTCATTTAAAAGTAAGTATGCAGGGGCTGGAAAGATGGCTCAGAGGTTAAGAGCATTGGCTGCTCTTCCAGAGGTTCTGAGTTCGATTCCCAGCAACCACATGGTGGCTCACAACCATCTATAATGACATCTTCTGTACACTATATACATAATAAATAAATGAATATTTTTTTAAAAGTAAGTATGCATTGTTTATTCAGTGACTGAAAATTTCCAATTTGAACTATATATAGTAGTATTGGGGGTGGGTTTAAGTTTCATAGCGCTAAACAGCCAAAAATTTACCTAAGAGTCAAGTCAACAACTCTGAAAATAAAACATACTGTACTAGCAGAAAACAATGGTGAGGTAAAGGGAGAAATTTCTTAACCCACAGGTATTCTTTTTTTTAATTTCTCATTTCTTTTTTTAATTAATTAATTAATTTTTTAAGGATTAAACACAATCAGCAAACTCTTAACCAAATTAAACAAAAAAGGGAAGACCTACTTCAATAAAACTAAAAATTGAAAGGCAAACATTATAACAGATATGAATGAAATTCCAGAAAATCATAAGAACATACATTATAAATTTGTTTCGATAAATTGAAGATTCTGAAAAAACTGGTGAGTTTTTAGACAGCAAAATTAAACCTAAATTCAATGAATGATTTTAACAAATGCATACTTTGTAACCTGCTTGAAATACTAATAAAAAATACTCCATACTAAAAATAAAAAACAGCAATAACAGAAACAAACACAAGAAAATATGGACTTACTACAGAATTCTACTATAACCTAAAAAAACTAAGACAAAACATATCATATAATTCCATAAAACTTAAAAAATAAAGCTGGTGAAACCCTGATATTAATTATAGTATTTTTTCTTTTATATATATTTTTATTATTTGGTGATTTTACATCATACATCCCATCAAACTCAGATATCAGACCTCTCAGAATCATGCCCACTCTTATGATCTCTCCATTTACAAAACGGCCCATTCGTGCTGCTCATTTACTTATTGGAGCATAATTAAACTCCCTGTGGCCAGACCCTTAAAAAAATAAATAAATAAGTTTTTCCTCACCCACACCTCTGTCAGAGGCCATCAATGCAGAAGTGAGGCATTGTGTCATTTACTTATGATCTAGCCTTGAGTTCTTGTGTACAATGACATCTCTCTCTCTTTTTATTTTTTTTTTTAAAGTCCACTAATAAATGAGTACATCCCCTGCTTCTGTTTCTGGGATTGTGATACATCGCTCAGGAGGATATTCTCCATATCCATCCATTTGCCTGAGAATTTTAGAATACCATTTTTTCTTACTGCTGAGGAGTACTCCATTGTGTAGATGCACCACAGCTTGTTACATTATGGCTACAGGATAGATACTATGTGACTGCTGCCCCGTGAGTAATTAGGGGAAAGGGCCACTTACTGCCTTTTGAGTCTCACAGGGCCAGGGTTTATTTTTTTGCAGCAAGAGTTGCCAATGGTTTTAAGCAAAAGAGCAACATGCTCTAATATGCAGCTTTAAAAGGGCTTTGGGGGACCCACAGATCCCTGGAAAGTCAGCAGAGGCACAGCTAGAGGAGAGGAGGCCGGTGAAAGCATTGGGGCTTAGCCAGGCTGTAGCTGAACGAATCAGGGTCTCCCTCAGGAGATAGCATTACAGGGCATTAGATAGCATCAGGACAGTCTATAGAGAGATGCTGGGACAGGACTCAGATGGGAAGACCAAGGAGAGTCTATGTAGAGGTCAGGTGGATACATGTTTGAGAGGTCGTGGTTTAAGGCACTGTGGACCTGCCACTGAGGTGCAGATGGGGAGGCACTGAGGAAAGTTCTAGAGTCAGGACTGGAGGTGCAAATGCAGCAGCCACCAGCATAGAGAGATGGATGACTCTGCCACCATGTGGAAAATTATCTTGGGACATAGCTGCTGCTGCAGTACTATAGTATTCCAAAATGCATGCTGTGGTCCCAGCCTATGACTGAGTGTAGCAGGGCTCATCTGCTGAGCCTGAGGCCTGGAGCACCAGCACCAACCTTTGAGCCTTGGGGACTCTGGGTCTTCTATGTGCCTGCAGAAATGCAAGCGTCTGAGGCTGAGGGCACAGAGACTCAGATGAGCCAAGTGGAGGAAATGAGTGTGAGTTCTGAGAACAGTGAAGTACCAGCTCCCTGGGGTTGACTACAGAGGAGCTGTGCAGGGATCTAGACAGGGCAGGCACCAAGCCAGGGACAAAATGGGTGTTCAGCTTGGAGCGCACATCCACATACATGCCACATGTGGCACACAGTGCAAACTCCAGGCAAATACCACAGTACATACAAATAGAACACAAGATAGAACCCACTCAACAGACACAAATACACATCTTATAATAAAAAACACATCTAACATACATAGTATACAATATACATACACGTACATACACCACACACTATACTCAGCCCTACACACCCTCACACCTCAACACTTGTTTCTTGTCAGTGTGACTGGCAAATACAAAGCTCAGCACAGCATGAACCCTAGGGTGACCTGGAGCAGGCAGCAGATGGTCTCACCCAGGGCCAAGTGCTTACCCATTTGTGTTCAATGTGATGCACAGTCCCACAGCACTGCTGCAGCCCCCAGGACAGGGACCAGAGCATCAGAACTAGGCAGAGCACACAGAGAAGCTCCACAGATGCTACCCACACACAACACACAGCTGTACATGCAGTACAGACCACGTGTCTGTATCCACACAACATGCAATGCACCTGTGCTGAGCATACATGCAGGTACACATACACACACAGAAATACAAACTAAAAATTGTACCTGACTCACAATGACTATTCACACAGGCATTGCAAACCTTACACGCGTGTGCAACACATGTTCTGTGTACATACTTGACATTCAGCCCTGACGTGCATGTCCTGTGTCCACAATGCAGGACGGACACACACACCATAGGCTGACTTTCCACAGCCAAGGTATATACACTGTTCACTCACATGTTCACATGGAAACATACATGATATGCCTGCCCTTACAGACATAGCCACATGGCTGGGACACTCTTGAAAAGCAGCCCTTTCCGATTAGCTGGAGCAGAAGACTACAAGATCTGCAGGATTTGGCAGCTGCTTCAATCCCAGCAGCTCTTTCTCTGCAGTGTGCAGGAAGCTGGTAACCAGGGCTGAATCCAGAGAGCTCTCAGGACTCTTCCAGGTGTGGGAACCAGAGCTGCAGAAGTCCATTCTGAAGGACTTACACCTGTTCTCAGATACCTCCGTGGGGACCACTGTGTGCCAGCTCCCAGACAGACCCCCCTCCAGTAGCCCTTATACCCCTTATACCCCACCCACCAGAAACTTCTAAGGTCAGAGAACTTACCCAGTGAAGACTCAGTGCATGTTCCTCCTTCCAGGTCGGGAGGGAAAGAGGGAGAATGAAGGAAAAGAGAGAGGGAGGAGAGGAGGAGGAAAGGGAGGGAGCAGAGAATGAGGGAAGAGAGGAGAGAGCGAGAGAGGGAGGGAAGAGGGAGAGAGAGAGGGAGGGAGAGAGGAGGGGAAGGAGGGAGGGAGACGGAGGAGAGAGAGAGAGGAGAGAGAGAGGGAGAGAGAGAGAGAGAGAGAGAGAGAGAGAGAGAGAGAGAGAGAGAGAGAGAGAGAGAGAGAGAGAGAGAGAGAGAGAGAGAGAGAGAGAGAGAGAGAGAGAGAGAGAGAGAGAGAGAACAATGCCTGAGTCTCAATCATCCCGTGGAAGAAGGCTTTATGCTCTGCCGACTGCAGTATCACACAGCATGCGGGTGTGCACCTCACACAGACACACACAGCCCCGCCAACTTCTCCAGGCCCCTCTCCTCCCACCTCCCCCTGCAGAGCTGAGCACCCCAATGCCAAAGCATCAACATCAGCAGCCTAGGCCTCTCCAGCAGGGGGACCCAGGACGGGGAATCAGGGATGCTGTCTCCTACCCAGCGTGGTCCTAGGGGTTTATCTGGCTGGCCGGGAACCCCACCCCACCCCCACCCTGGAAGGACTGGGGGATGGGCAGAGAGGACTCCATCTATGTGAATGAGGAAGCCATTATCCCTGCTGAGTAAAGACTTCCCAGTATAACCTTTTGGGAGTGGGAGAGAGCGCTCACATTCCAGTAAATAACCCAGTCATCTATGCTCTGTAAGGAGGCCCAATAAACCGGCTCCCCAGAGTGAACTTTGGTGGAATTGTGCCTCAGTTTATCCCTCAGAGAAGGAGATGTTTACCTCTCCCCCCTGAGAAGGAATTTTAGCAGCACAGGTGTGATTTGGAAGAGCAATGATGTCGTCCATAATAGGCGGATAAAACAAACTAAAACTGTGAAGTTGCATGAGGAGAGAGAGCTTTCTTACAGAGGAAATTTTGACATGGTGGATATCCATATAGGGTTTGCCGGAGAGTGACAAGGGGGTGGAGATTGAGACACCTAAGGTGAAGCTGTCCAAGTGATGGAGCGTGTCTGTGGGGGAGATTCCTGGATGGCAGTCTTTTAGGTGGTATGGAGTGGCATGCCTGCTTGATGGGTGGGGTTCACCTAGGGAGTGTGCAGACACTGAGAACAGGCATTACAAGACTAGCCTCTGCCATGGATCTACTGGAAGGGAGACAGGGCAGAATTGCTAAGACATGGGGACAAGAGGCTTGCCCTTCAGTACTGGCCAGAAACTTAGCAGGAAAGCTAGGTGAGAGAAAAGGGTAGCTAAGATGTTGGCCTGTTGTTTTTATGGTTAGTCAGCCAAAAGTGGGGAGAGCCCATATTAGACCAGTATTACAGAGCCTCTGCTGGATCCCTGAAACCTGGACCCTGTGGAGAGGGAACAGCCTAAAGGTGACAGAAGACACTCTGTGGGTCCAACCTTCAATATAGAGAAAGGAAAAATCTATGCTCCGGGTGCCGAGGCCTTGTCAACGGTCAAGTGTGGAAGACTAAGGTAATCAGAATGGTGAGTGACCATACCAGGCTTTTTCTTTGGGGCCACCAACCAGCTCCCAAATCACAAGAGAATTATTAATTTTGAATGCTCAGCCAAGCTTAGGCACATTTCTGGCTATCTCCTTGAACTTAAATTAATCTATTTCTCTTTGTCTACCTTTTGCCTAGGGGCTTTGTACCTTTTCTTACTTTCTTCCCGTCCCTTTGTCTGTCTAGCTAGCTGGCTGGAGGCCGCCCAGCTTCTGGCCCCAGGCACGTCCCTCATTCTCTCCTTCTTTGCTCATCCATCTCTTCTCCTCTTGAGCCTAGATTTTTCCTCCAGTTTATTCTCTCTCCTGGCAGCCTTGCCTATCCCTCCCCTGCCTGGCTCTGGCTGCTCAACTTTTTATTAGGCCAACCAAAATTCTTAGGCAGGCAAGGTGTAACAAATGCAACCCATCTTTCCATCCTTAAACAAAGGCAGCAGAAACAAATGTAACACAGCTTTGCCTGGTTACAATAATATTCCACAGCAAGTGACAGAGCTGTTTGAACTAGGGAAGACTTCCAGACAAGCAATACAGGAAGCCCTTGTCACCTGGCTTTGAGGCTGTGGGACATGGGGCAGACAGATTAGCCTGAATGCTGTTAAGCAGAGAAGCTGAGTAGTAACCACCCATCCCTCAAGACAAAAGCTTCTCCACATAGGACAGTGTGAGGGGATCAGTCCCTGGTAGAGTAGCTCATAGGAGCCACTAGGGACATCTGGTTGCCTGTCTGTAGCTGAGGTCTCCCCAAATATCAGAGACTGTAAAACAGTGGGCGGCAGGCCCTACTCAGAGAATTGGGCTTGTGGGAAGTGGTGTTGGATACCCAGTTCACAGGCCCAGACAAGACTTTATGGGATACCTAAGAAAGAAAGAAATGGATTCAGCAAGGACTGCCAGCATGGTATGGAGCATTGATAGCAGTACTGAGCCTCATAGTAGGTAGGGACCTATATAAAACAGGAGGGGCGGGGGCTGGAGAGATGGCTCAGCGGTTAAGAGCACTGCCTGCTCTTCCAGAGGACCCGGGTTCGATTCCCAGCACCCACATGGCAGCTAACAACTGTCTGTAGTTCCAGTTCCAGGCAAACACCAAGGCAAATAAATAAATAAATAATAAATAAAGTTTAAAAAAAAAAATTTATAAAACAGGAGGGGCTTTGGGCCACCCAAATGACTTGGACCTGAGCATAAGCCCCAGCTCACAAGGTGCTAAAGCAAGTAGGAGCAGACACAGAAGGGTCGCTCTGTGTCTCCTGAACACAGACATAGCTGGACAGACCACACCGGAAGCCCTAGGGACAAAATTGATGGGCAACCAAGCCCTGTGTTGGTTGGTTAATCTGTGGAGACTTTAGGGCAAAAGAGCAATTCACCAGAGGAATAAAGGGAAGAGTGAGCAGAAGAGGCAGTTGATTCCCACTGCACTCCACAAACAAAGATTTCTTGGGATGGAAGTCTCCCCAACCACATCCCTGTGTGGATAGCCAAAGTTGAGCTCATAGATGAGGGTCACACAGGGCAACAGGAGGCCACATGTTGAACTGACGATTTATTGATCCCTCATCAATAAATATGCAGAACACCGGTCCCCAGTGGATACTAGAGCAGAACATACACCAATTCAGTTACCCCCAAAAGCACCAGGGTCATTTGGTGCAGTGTATGGGTATGAAGGAAAAAACATACAAAGGGAAGAATCTAAACTCGTTTTGAAGGTGGGTAATTATCCTCCCAAGAGAATATATAATGTGTGCATCTCTCCTGTGAGAGGACATTCTAGGGGTGAATGCTCTACCATGTAGGACACGTCCTGCAGATTACTGTCTGGAGTTCTGGCTGAGGGTTGAAATGGTAAATGCAGGTGTAACACAAATTCCAGTTGTTACTAAAGGAAAACTCAAGGCCATGTATTAAGAAAAAGGCTGAAATATCAGAGAGAGGAAAGAGACCATAGTTGATTCTCACCCAACTATCTTCCAAAGTCCTCAGTCTGACTCTCACTTCTACAGAAGAATCTCTGTCTTTCTATGCCTGCCTTAAATACCTTCTTTGCCCAGCTGTTTCACTTCTGGGTTCAACCTGCATCATATTCCAGAGTTAAGATTAAAGGTGTGAGCTACTACTGTTTGGTAGCTCGGCCTTGAACTCACAGAAACACAGAAAGATCTCTGTCTCTGGAGTTATGATGTAGGTCACCACTCCCTTTTCCATGCTGGGATTAAAGGTGTTACCACTCTCTGACCTTCCTGGTTTGACTGTGGCTGATTCTGTTCTCTGATATTTCAGACTGGTTTTATTAAATATATATCACTACATGCAGGGGAGGGTGAGGTAGAAGCCTCTAGTTACCCATTGCCCAAATAGCGGTGAATATCGAACAGTCTAGGCTTCCCAAGGGTAGAAACTACCCAACAGCTAGAAAGAGTAGAGATCATCTACCTAGCCCAGAGCCCTGGATAAGGCTAATAAAAAAGCTAGATATGGCTTCTGGAGAGTGACAAGGATAACAAAGAGTTAAAGAAGGTAGTATCTCTCATCTGTCCTGTGATTGCTTGGCTAACTGTAGGTAAGTGGGGTCTCTCCACAGCAGTGAACCTTGATAATATAGTTTTAATAATTCTATATCTACAGCAAAGACTTGTCCATAATCCTAAATTTTCTTTAGATCCCATGGGATTGCCAATGCCCCCATTCAGCAGGAAGTAGCCTAGAGAACTATGCCCACACTCCCAAAAAATGGATTATGGATATTTGTGTTTGTTTATGTGTTGCTTATAATTTGTTATAGGTAATGGGGGAAAAGGATATTAGATTTGGGGTTCTTTTTGTTTTAAAAAGAGAAAAAGGGGAAATGTAGTGGGATTATGTGTCACATTGTTACATTTATTAAACACCTATGGGTTTAATAAAAAACTGATTGGCTGAAGGCAGACAGGAAGTGTAGACAGAGCTACTAGATTGGAAGAATCTCAGAGTAGAGCAGACATGCCACACAGACACCACAGAGCTGCTGGCGAGACAACACAGATGCCAGAAGACACAGAGGAAAGAAGTTGAAATGCTGCTCTGAGAAAACGTACCAAACTGCATCGCTGAACAAGATTGGTTGAGTTCAGATGAAGGAGTTAGCAAGTTATATGCCTGGGCCACAGGTCAATCAGCAGAAAATTAATGTAAGCATCTGTGTGTCTGTGTGACTGCAAGTGTCTCTGTCAGACTGCCAGTCAAATCTGTGGTCCAGACCCAAAAAGTCTGGGCCAGAAACCTATTACAACACTAGCCCTTTGTCTTGGGACTATGGTAGAAGTCAAGAGGGGGCTTTTTAAACTTTCTGATCTCTGAAAGCCCAAGGAAATTTTATATGACCCAGGTTTGTGGATACAAATCACTTACTAATGATCTCAAGTTTATTCTTACAAAATTATTTGGAGTTGGGAGAATGTAGCTAAGTTTGGTAAAATGAATGCTTGAGGCCATGAATTCAATCTTTAGCACCACTTGAAACAGGCATTAGTGGTGCATAGCTGTAATCCTAGAAACTTTTGAAGGCAAAGGCAGGAAGATTGGGAGTTTAAGGTCATCCTTGGCAACATGGTGAGTTCAAGGCCAGCCTGTGCTATGTTACATGCAAACCTGCATAAATAAACTTCTGAATGTGGGTAGGAACTGGTCCCACGTAGGTCCTTTGCCTCAGTTATTGGCTTCACCCAAAACAGTGGCTGAAACCCTGCAATGCAGAAGCTTAGTGGTCTGGGGATCCTCTGTCTAACCTCCATGAGGTGAGACCCTTGTAAGGGTAGGTGGGATCATCTTTGGGCACCTAAAGCTGGCAAGGCTAATAAACCCCTTCTGTTGATCCAGCCTGCATCCTTTTCATTACCTCACAAGTGGAGGTCCCACACATTCTGAGTGAATCCTTGTAACAAGCTGAGTTCACAGCTGGCCAGCCCAATCAGGGCCAAACACAGAACCATAGCTGGACTGCTCTGTTGCGCCCTCTGGTGACCATATGAAGAATCAGCAAGACTCCTTTCTCAAATGCTTCAGACAAAAATGCTTTTCAGCTATTCTTGACATTACAGACAGTAAAGGCGGGGTTAACATGTACGGATATGTCCATGAATGCCTTGAGAATGTAGAGAGCAACATTTTAGGCCTGGGAGCCCATGGCCCTGGAGTGGAAAGATCAGGGAGTGGGAGCCACAGTTCCCAACTTTGCCTCCTCTGGTGTTCGCGTAGACAACAGGTAACTCCAAACCCACAGTGTCTCTAGAGTTGTTAGCGTCAGAGCGTGAGCCCTGCAGCCACATTGAATAAATCTATTTTCCCTGCTTTTCACTATCACTTGTCTGTTGAATTGGCCTGTTGAGGAGTAACGGCTGAATCTACGTTAGGGCTGCAAGACCCAGGCTTCTGACTCCTGCCTCGTGTCCTGAGATGTTTGCCATACAAAGCAACAGGTTGGGCAATTTCAGCCAGGTGGGGTTGCTTGGTGTACACTTGGCAAAACCCAGATTATACACTTTATATAATTATGTAACTTTTATCACTTGTACATTATTTCAGTATAGCCACAATTTAGAAAAACCAGTCTCTCTCTCTCTCTCTCTCTCTCTCTCTCTCTCTCTCTCTCTCTCTCTCTCTCTCTCTCTCTCTCTCTCCTTCTCAAGAAGCAACTATTTTTCAGTGCTTTGTCTTTTAGGGCATTTTTCTTAGTATTCATAATGATATTTTTCCTGTGTTGTTTCCAAAATATCTACTCCTGGATGGCTTTGAACTCCTCTTCCTGCCGAAGTCTCCCAAGCACTTAGATTATAGGCATGCACCACCATTCCTGTTCATACTGATGTTTCTTGCCTTCTAAAATGGCTACACCATTTATACCCCTAGTGAGAGTATGTTTCACTTGCTCCACATTTCCAAGAACATTCATGATTAGAACCTTATGTGCTAATGATTGTCCTGGTTCACTGGTTTTGTTTTTGTCAACTTAACACAAGCTTGACTTATCTAAGAAGAGGAACTCCAGCTGAGAAAATGCTCCCACTGGACTGTTTGTACATGTCTGTTTGACATTTTCTTGACTGATGACTGGCATGGGAGGGCTCATATTCCTGAGGTAGGTACCTCCCCTGGGCAAGTGGTCCTGGGTGCTCTAAGAAAAGAGGATGAGCAAGCCACGTGAGCAAGCAGGTAGCAGCATCCCTCCAAGGACTCTGCTCTTGCCCCGACTTCCCTCCACAGTGGGATATGAGCTGTAAACTGAGCTAAACCTTTTTCTCCCCAAGCTGCTTTTGGTTGTGGTTTTTGTCATTGCAAAAACAATGATCGCATTTCTTCTGCCACTTGACTTTTTGTCAAATAGCATTTTTGAGCTCCACTCCTACTTCCAAATATTATCTTTCAAGATTCATATAATTTTTAACCATTGTAACATTGTAAGTAGTGTATAAAATTAGTTATGATATTGCAATGTCTTTTTGATAGATATTTGGGTGATTTCCAGTTTTTCCTTTATTTTTCTAGTTGTTACTAGAAGACCTCTGTGACTATTTTTGTCCATGTCTCTTGAGGAGTCTCACATGCTCTGAACATCAGAATCACCTGGGACTGTTAAATAGAGACCACTAGGATTTCTGGGTGTGAACACACTGCCAAGGGCATACTCTGATTGATTGGCAGGACTGAGTGGTACACACAGGTGGCACTTAGCCCCAGTGTGTCAGGAGTGTGTCTGGAAAGAAAACCAGCTATGGTAAGATTTAAAGATGAACAAATATAAACCAGGCAAAGGACTTTGGGAGGCCCATGTGGGGCTTCTTTCTTTTTTTTTTTAATTTTATTTATTTATTTATTTGCCTTGGTGTTTGCCTGGAACTGGAACTACAGACCGTTGTTAGCTGCCATGTGGGTGCTGGGAATCGAACCCGGGTCCTCTGGAAGAGCAGAGGGTGCTCTTAACCGCTGAGCCATCTCTCTAGCCCCCCATGTGGGGTTTCTATTGCTGCAACAGAACACTGTGAACAAGGTAAAGTGGGGAGGGAAGGGTTTCTTTGGCTTCTACTTCCACAGCTCTGTTCACCACTGTAGGAAGTCAGGACAAGAACTCAAGCAGCCCAGAAACCTGGAGGCAGGAGCTGATGCAAAGGCCATGGAGGGATATTGCTTACTGGCTTGCTCCTCATAGCTAATTCAGCTTGCTTTCATATAAAACCCAGGACCACCAGCCCAGGAATGGCACCACTCACAATGGGCTGGGCTCTCCCCCATTAATCACTAATGAAGAAAATGCCTTGCAGCTGGATCTTATGGCAACATTTTCTCTGTTGAAGTTCTCTAGCCTGTGTAGAGGTGACATAAAACTATCCTGCACACCTGAGGACAGAGAATATCAGATGACAGATGAAGGGCCAGGAAAGAAGACATGAGTGAAGATGGGCTAGGAGCACTGGACCATGGAAAGGATGGTGCACTGGTTAGGTCTTATCTGATGGCTACAGAAGCCACCTGGAGAAGTCTCACGCTGTCAGGGAGGTGGCTGAAATTGAGTTATATAAAATGTGGCTCTGACTGCCTAGGGAGAGTCACCAGCAGGGCCAAGAGTGAGAAGGGGGATCTTTAGTATTAACTCAGGCAAGAACCAGAGGTGGACAGCATAAAGAACAAGAGGGAAATTCAAGATCCATCCAGAAGGCCAAATAGTTCTCCAAGTTATCACTCCATCCTTTTTTAATTGTATTTTTGCTATGACCAAAAACCTGACATAAACAACTTATGAAGGAAGTATTTATTTTTTCTCATCATTTCAGAGTTCAGTACTATTAGTCAGAGTTCTCTAGAGAAACAAAACTGATAGAACATATATATATATATATATATATATATATATATATATATGCAGTGTGGCCCAGCTAATTCAACAATGACTGTCTACCAAGAGAAAGTCCAAGAATCCAGTAGGCTGGATGTCTCAACTGGTCTTCAGTATTCATTGAAATCCTGAAGTAGGCCCTAATGCCAGTGAAGAAATGAACTTGCTAGAGTGAAGGCAAGCAGGCAAAAAGCAAGAGATTCCTTCTTTCATGTCCTTTATTTAGGTTGTCACCAAAAGGTATCTTCCAGATTAAAGGTGGATTTTCTCACCTCAAAAGATCCAGATTAAAGGTGGGTCTTCCCACTTCAAATGATTCAATCAAAAAAATCCCTCTAGGGCACACCCAGGCACTTGGGTTTCAGGTCTGGCTTCTCTCAAGCACCTTTCCAGGGTTCCTCTGCTCTTACAGCATGTGTCAGACCGTCATTCCTTTCTGTGGCTGAATTAATGTTCCACTGTAAGACTAGAACAGTTTATTCTTTCATCAATTTATGAGCATTCGGGCTGTTTTCACCTTGAGGTTGTCCGAGGAAGACAGGAAGGAAGTACCAACCATGTAATTTCAAGATCAGCTCCAAAATTTGCAAGGCTCCAAGACCCAGTGATCTCACTACCCTTTCTCAGTATCGATGAGGGGGTTTAGGGGTTGAGGCCAGCAACAGCAGCAGAGCCCCGCTGGGTAGGAGGATGGGACTGAAAATGTTCAATCAGCTTAAATTCTACTCCCTCCCGGGGTCGGGGGAGTTATATTGGGTCCTGGTAATCATATTTAACGAGACCAGGAATATTTAGCGTCACTCTAAATGCTACAAGTATCTCCAAAAATCCCTTTTTGGGGGTACCAGGCCTCGAGCATACTTGCCAGGTGCTGTTTATACTTCAGAGTTACATTCCAATCCCCAAAACACTTTTGGTCAAAAACTAAAATTCGCGGGTCGACGAAAACGAATCACAAGTTTTCAGGCCACACGCGCACACCAAGAGCCTCAAAAGGCTTTCCCTACCGGGCTCACAATCCGCCCGTTGTCATCTGGTCCCCACCAGGAGCCCACAGACTCTGCGCACGCGCTGCTAGGTGGCCCGGCGGAGGCCCGCGGGAGCTCGGTGGGCGTGCGCAGCCGCGGAGACTGGTGAGCGCGCGCCACGGAGGCGGGGCCCCAGAGGCCGGAAGAAAGCGCGATGAGGGCGGGGCTAGCGAGGGAAGCCCGCCGGCCCGCAGTACGGCCGTCGCGGCCTGATGACGTCGCACAATGGCCGGCCCCCGCGGGTAGTGGAGCCCGTTTGTTCCGCCCGCGTCGTGCCTGAAGCCAGAGCTGGTGAGAAGCGGAAAGGCCGAAGAACGTCCTGTCCACGCTGCCCCCATCCCAGCGGAGCCGTGGCCGCCTCCCGTCTTCGCGCTGAGGTAAGCGGGGCCGGCGGGTGGTAAGGAGGAGGCCGCTCCAGCGGCGGCGGGAGCGAGGCCCGGGAGCCCGGCGCCGCCTCCCGAGCTCGGGCGCGCCCCCGGCTGTGCGCAGCCGCGGGCCGAGGCGCAGCCCGGGACAGCGGGCAGGCGCGAGCCCGCTGCGGCCTGGGACGTCCTGGCGCCCTAGCGCACCGCCGTCTGCCATGGTGAAGTTGGTTTTCCAGAAGCTGTCATTTCCCTTCCGGGCCATTCGGCGTGGCACATGTTTGCTGCCTACAAAGGGGAGAGAAGCTCACAGGTTGGCTCCGAAGGAGGCCCCGCCTGGACTGTCGACAGGCTCTACCGGGAACTTTGCGCTCTCTGGAGCCTCCTGCAACTTGCTCTCACAACTTTAAGTGTGCACAGGTTGGACGTATCCACCGTGCCCCGAGTGGCCTCGGTCTCTTAGAAAGTGTAACAACCTCACCTCTTTGGGAACTCAGAGACACCGAATCTTTGGCGTAAAGTCGCCAAACAATTGTAGTGATGGAAGAAAATTAAACTTACAGTCTCGTTACTGGTGGAAATTTTGTTTTCCCCGTGTACATTGACAGCTGAGTTTACTGTGCACGACAGGAGCTTTAAATGAGCTCTGTTTAGCACTTATTTGCAAGAGTAGGTAATTCTTAAGATCCATTTGGGGATAATGAAAGAGGGCATTTGGTTCATCTTCACCTAGCCCAAAGCAAGGGGTGAGATTCTCAACCCCTAGGCTGATTCCTACTTCCCAGCCCCTGAAAGAGGAGACTGTGTGTGATCTGAGCACTTATGAAGCCTAGCCAGTTCTGGAACCCGTTCAGTATGTCCCAAAACTTGAAACTCCTCTCCAGTTATAGGGACTGCTCAAACATTTTAAGAGTACTTTCGGATTTACTTCAGAACACCCAACAGGTAAGCCCTTTCTTGTGCATCTCTAAAGAGATATCTTGTCATCTACAGATGATCTCAAGGTAACTACTCTTTTGTTTTTGGTTGAACGTAAATCACTTTGGAGTGCTGTTGATCAACAATCCTTGACATTCTTGCTGTGTACATTGAAGCTATGAATGAGGATTTTAAACAGGCATAATAGAACTTAGACATCAGCATAGGATCTGCTCTGCTAGAAGTAGTTTCCCACAGCTGGGCATAGTATTCCACACCTTTAATTTCAGCATTTGGGAACCACAGGGGCAAGAGGATCTTTGAATATTGTATACATAGTGAGTTCCAGGACAGCTAGGACTACATAGTGAGACTTTGTCTCAAGAAAAAAAGAAGTTTCCTAGAAGTTGTGTTTGTCCGTAATCAGTCCCCCTTTGCTGAAGCCCAGTTGAAACACCTGTCTCAGGAGTAAGCCAGGTAAAGAATTGGTTTCATTTAATAGTCGTCACACCTCCCCCCTCAGTGTTTGGCCAAGAGTTGTTATATCTTGGTTGGCAGTTCACCAGACCAGATTCTTAAGTAGTTTGTAGCAGTTTGTCAAAGTGACCCAGCTGTGAGGAGACCATGGCATTACTAGTCTGTCGTTAAGAGTGCAATTGGAGTCGGTTTGGTCTTTCTTTGCTGCTGCTGAGACACTGCTCTAGAGCTCTAGGTACAGTGGTCTGCAAATGAATGTTTCCTTCTGTTATCAACAGGTAGTGTCTTGATTAATGAGATTTTTGTCAGTTTTTAAGAAGCATTTCTCAGGAATGTCAAATGCATTGGGCAACAGAAATAGTGAAAGACATATGTTATTCCATCCCCTGAATAGGTTTACCACTGTTGGATTGGAGGACTAAAGATTAGCCCTAAACCTCATGAGAGTCTCACATTACTGGGTGATTGGCTAAGACTGGTTGGTCAAAGATTGTATACGTGGGAATGTATTGAAGGACTCTGTTCGATTCATTGTTTAAATTAATAGAGCATGTATTTCCATTCATCCAGCATAGGGTAACACACAAAATTAGTCTCAAAGCAGAACACTGGCACCTAGAGAGACAGTGAACCTTCCTAGAGCAGGGCTGAAGATCAAGCCATCGCCTGATTCCCAATGTCATTCCTGCTCTAAAGAGTGTATGTTTTTCATCACCATCACAAATACCTGAGGTGATGAGCTCAGAGAAAAGATAAAGTTGATGTAGTAGCACACACCTTTAATCCCAGCAGTCAGGAGATAGAAGCAGACAGATCTCTGTGAGTTTGAGAATAAACTGATCTACATACGTAGAGAGTTCCAGACATCCAGGGATACATAGAGAAATTGTATCTCAAAAAGAACGAAAGAAAAAGGAGGGATTGGAAAGGTGAGAGAGAGAGAGAAAAGGTATATTTTGGCTTTTAATTTGGTATATTCTAGAATCTAGACCATGTTCACTTAGTAAGGTAACACATCATAGGCAGAATATGATAGAACAAAACCACTCAACCTCTCATTGAATGCTGGAGAGCAAAGAAAAGACTGGACTACTACTAGGCCTTACCTATTAAAAATTCCTACACAAGGGGGCTGGAGAGATGGCTCAGCAGTTAAGAACACTGACTGTTCTTCCAGAAGACTGGGATTCAATTCCCAGCACCCACATGGCAGCTCACAACTGTCTATAGTTCCAGGCAAGTAAATACTAATAAATAAAGCTTTAAAAAAAATTCCTACACAAAGATTCTGCCCCTCTTAGTAGTGTATCCCTAGAGACCAAGAATTTAACACTTGGGCTTTTTGGAAATTTAAGATCTCAACTTATAACAGAGATGAGGGGAAGACTTTTCAAAAGCCTTCAAATAAACTTTTGGAGTTTTTGTGGTAGGTGCAGTTAGATAAACAGAATAATGTACAATGTAAGAAACAAGATACCTAATTTGAAGTAGAATTCAGGGGTTTTGTACTGCCAGAAAGGAAGAGAGATTTTGTATGTCTGGGCTTGTTCATGCCTGTCCTTGGTTGCTCAGAGCTGCCTGTGATCCCAAGTTGTCTTGACCCCCCCATCCCTTTTATACCATGTGCCAAAAACTGCCTTCACAAATCAGAAGTCGACCTACTCCTTGCAGTTAAAGTAGCTGTAAATTCACCTGGAGGGCATGAAGGTTCAGTGGACATGTACATAACACACACCGAGATTTCTTAAGCTAGTCAGTCTGGCTGTGTCTTTGTGTAAAAATGATGTACCTATGGTGAATGCCTAGTGCATTGATATTTGGAGGGAGGAAAAGAGAGATAGACAGAACCCACAGGTTTGTAGAGACCCTAGTTTATTCATGCTCTGTACCAAAAGATTTATAGTAGAAACTTTAAAGGCTAGGAATAGAACTAATTCTATCTATAGTCTAGGAATACAAATTTAGAATGCCTGAATGACAATCCAGAGGCATACAGAGTAGCCAGATAAAAGACAGCCTTTTTTCCTTCACCTGCCTGCTTCTTACTACAGTTCAAATGTCTAGTTAGGCACTGTCTTCACTTACCACAGGATTTTATTTCAAGATTTTCAAAAATGTAAAAGACAATTCATTAACTAAACTTTGACTGATCTTGTACCAGGGCTCCAGAAAAGGACTGTGACCAGGTAGAAAGCTTGTGAACCATACACAAGATAGTATGTTACAAGGACAGTAGTATGTTGGGAGTTTGGGCTTTGTTTTCTGCACTATAGGTTGTATGACTTCCAAATTAGACAGAACATTTGGTTTTGCATAACAGTTGATTTAAAAGGTAACTTTGTTTACAAGGTTGCCTTTAGCTATAAAATACTAGAATAGGAATTTGTCAGGTTTCAAATAGGTACTACACCTAGGCACCTGAAGAGATGAAAATTCCCCGGGCCTCTATGGAGACTTAAAAATATACAATGTAATAAAAACTGCAAAGCCAGGGATCAGATGTTACACATTAAGGAATTCATGTGTTCCTTAATGTTGGTATATTGGGGGTATTATCTTTACCGTTAGCTTGACTTAATTGCTAAAACTCTACTTACTACATACACTAGAGCTTCGCACCAACTTTTTTTTAGACAGTGGAAAGAAAGCACAGAGCCCCCTGTCTGGTCATTGTCCTCCATGATATTCACACCCTTGCTCATGCAGGATCCTCACAGAACTCCGTAGTGATCAGAGGGTGTGCACATAGCTTCTGCACTTGATCTTATTCCTTTTTGCTCTCACTCTGTAATCTGGATGAGCTGCAGTTCACTATATAGTCCAGGTTGGCCTCAAACTCTCAACAGTCCTCTTGTCTCATCCCACAAATTCCAGGATTCCAAACTGCCTTGTGTTTCCTATATCCAGATAGGACCAACTTCTTAATAATTCCCTCCAGTATTCCTTCCTCTGCACTGATACTAGATGATCATAAAGCCTTGACTTCTGTGTATTTTTGAGTGACCCATGATAGTTTTGTTTCTGTTTTTCAAGACAGTGTTTCTCTGTGTAGTCCTGGCACTCACTCTGTAGACCAGGTTGGCCTCAAACTAACAGAGATCCACCTGCCTCTGCCTCCTAAATGCTGGGATTAAAGGTGTGTGCCACCTGGCAGGCTACAAGTTTGTTTGTTTGGGTTTTTTGAAAATAATTATTTATTTTCATTTTATGTGCATTAGTGTTTTGCTTTCATGTACCTCTCAGGGGAAGGTGGCCTGTGTCCTGGAACTGGAGTTACAGATAGCTGTGAACTGCTTTGTGGGTACTAGGAATTGAACCCAAATTATTTTTTTTAATTTATTTATTTATTATGTGTACAGTATACAGAAGGTACCAGATGTCATCAAAGATGGTTGTGAGCCACCATGTGGTTGCTGGGAATTGAACTCAGGACCTGTGGAAGAATAGTCAGTACTCCTAACCTCTGAGTCATTTCTCCAGCCCCAGGCTACAAGTTTTTAAAAGTATCAATTTGGATCTGAGCTGAAGCTTGTTAATAGGACATGTACATGGCATGTGTAAGGTCCTGAATTCAATCTTTTACACTGTACTCTCCCCACAAAGAGTATAAATTGAAACATAATTTTATCTTTAATAGGTAAATATAAAGTTTGTAAATACAATTTATAAAGAACATAAATGTATGTGGCTTGGTACCTCTAAATACATAGTGATCCTAAAATGAATAAATTGTACATTTTGCTAGGTACCAAACAGCCTGTGTTTTTTTCCCAGCTTCAGTATATAGAGTCAGATAAACTCCAAACCGTTCTTTTTCCTTCATGTCGTTAAGTTGCTATCTGTTCCTGATGATGTCTAACCCCAGCTTAGGTGGCCGGGTTTTAAATCAAGTGCAGCAGTGTGGTTTTTATTGGTTCAGGGTTTTGCTATGTAGTGTGGGGTAGGTAACCTTCAGCTTCCAAGTGCTGTGATTACAGGCATTTGCTATTACACCCAGAAGAGCAAAGTGCTTTCTATGAGTTATGGAGGTGGAAAAGACCAGAAAACACTTGCTTTGATTAAATCTCTATTTGTAGAAATAGAATTAAGTCTTCTAAAAAAGAAAAGGGTCTTACATATAAGTATATGACTTAAATGTTTAAAATTATTGTCGTAGTCCATTTGTACAACAGCTGTCTATATGGCTTTGGTTGTTTGGGCTCTGGTGTCACTGGTCCCAGAGCAGTGCCTTTGAAGAACATGTTGGAGGCTGGTGGAAGGTCTGAATCTTAGAGTACAGGGGAGGGATTGAAGAGGTGACAAGGAGTTGTGATTGAGAGTCAGAGTAAGAGAAGAGAGCTCAGCTGGAAACTGCTGTTGCTGACCACTATAGAAACTTTTTAGAAGTCAGTTCCTGTGAATCCCAGTAGCAGCTGTCTTTTGCAGTCCATGGCTTATTGTTCACTTCTCCTCACTGGTGTCGGCTGCAGGCAAGAGGAAAGACTGAAAGGAAGCCATCTGTACTGATGGAGTTATGCTCTGGCACTCCACGGGGAGTTACAGGTTTGGGAGGGGCTGTGTATGGAACAAGGGCAGAACAGGTCCTTCTTCCTCAGGGCAGAGGGCATGTAGGCCAGGAGGGATAGGCTTGTGCTGAATTTGTGCTGTCTGTATTTTGCAGATCTGCGGGTCCTGATGGATGTGGCTGAGAGCCCTGAACTGGATCCTCGCTCCCCGGAGGATGAAGAACAGCCAGCGCTCTCAGATGATGACATTCTGAGGGAAAGTGGATCTGAACAAGATTTGGATGGAGCTGGGGAAAGAGCTTCTGATTTGGAGGATGAGGAAAATGCAACTAGGGCACAAAGCCAGGAGGAGACTCACTCAGATGAGGAAGACCAAGGCAGTGAGCCCAAGTCCCAGGATCAGGACTCAGAGGCTCCTGAGCTGAGCAGGGGTCCAGCGGGATCTCTGTGCGAGGAGGAGGAAGACCGGACAAGTGACCTCAGAGATGAAGCCTCCTCAGTAACCCGGGAACTGGATGAACACGAGCTAGACTATGATGAGGAGGTCCCTGAGGAGCCAGCTCCTGCTGCCCAGGAGGAGGAAGCTGAGAAAGCTGGGGCAGAGGATGAGGAGGAAAAGGGGGAAGGTACTCCTGGAGAGGAAGGGAAGCCTGATGTTCAAAGTGTGGGAGAAAATGAACCCACAGAGGCTGCTAAGGAGAAGAAGAAAGAGGATGATGACGGAGAGATTGATGATGGGGAGATAGATGTGAGTATGGTGGAGCAGACAAGAACCCTGGCCCTTCTGCAGTCATACCTGCCCCAGGAGAAGCAGGGTTTTCAGATTCTCTTGTTCCTAAAGAGATGTCTAGTAGTGGGCTGGGCCCAGCATGCTGGAAAATGAGCCTGTATTGAGGCAGGAAAGGAAGTGTTCACGGTGGAGAATGGGAGGTGGGCTTGTTCAGAAAACCTCAGGCTGGACAGAGTTTCTGTGGACCCCAGAAGATGCCTTCTTTTTTTAATTTTTTTTTTCCACGCTGCCAAAGGAGCCATGTTAAGTTTATTAAAGGAGTGGGTGGGGAAGAGAGAGAGAGAGAAAGAGAAAGAGGGAGTAGGGAGCGGAGAAGGAGAAAGAACAGAAGATGCCTATTTTAAATCTGCCCTTCACATGGAATCATGAGTGTGGCGGGGAGGTCAGGTTTTCTTTACATATGATTCTGTTGTAAACTTGAATCAAGAGGTTTTTGGGGGACACAGCCCAGAGTTCACAGTAGTTGAATTCAAAGCAGGTGAGGGAAGGGCAGAACAGATTAGCCATCTGGTGATTCTCAGGTGCCTCAGGAGGAAACTGCTCATCTGAATTGTTCTGGTAAAAGATAGGGTAAACATGTTGGGTAATCAGGGAGAGTGGGCCACTAGATTTTCTTAGGCACCATTCCGTTAGCAGTCCATTGGTCAATGTACACCCAGTTCATTTTAGGGTGTCATGGATGGAGAATAACTCTGGCCATACAGGGTAGTTGGTAGTAGGGCTTTGAATCCCAGTAGTAAAGTAGACCTGGGTGAATGGAGTATGTGTGACTGCAAACATAAGTATCAGGTAGTTCACCTCCTCTCCTAGCTGTGTACTAAATGGTCTGTGGAGTTAAGTTTCTTAGTTGCCCCTCATGAAGGACTTAGCTTTACACACTTTCTTGTGTTTTGCCATTTGTGCTTCCACTATGGGGAAATTGATCTTTATGTCAGAGTTGGTAAAAGGAAAAAGATGCTGTGATGTTCAAGTTGAGGTTATTGGCTATGCTTTAGGTGTGCTCAGTATCAGATACTCCTTGTTATTAAATGCCTTTCCTTTTCCTACAGTGAAAGATCAAATGGGGTTGAGAATCTTCATAGAAATTATGGAGGGCCTTAACAGTTGGGGCACTGATAACTCTTATATTGTGCTGTGGGTATGGGAAATGGATTAAACCAAGGCTGCCCTAGACAGCACCCATGGTCTTGGTCTGCTTGTTTCCCTTGGAATCAGTATATGGGATGAATATGCCAGTTGACTTTCTGGCCCAGTACAGTTCTACAGTCTGATTTTGTTTTTGCCTACTTTCATGGTACCTCTATGTGAACTGTCCTGCACTCCATGGGAAGCAGCATGTTAGTAAACGATCTCAGCCCAGCATTCTTCAGTAACAGGAGAGGCTACTTCGTTTCTACCAGACTGTTCCTCTATCCTGTAGCACCTTACAGTTCAGTACTGTTTGGAAGCCCTGGGCATTAGAGGTCCCAGACATGTGCCAGACTCACAATAACATGCTGAAGATATAACAGGGCAGGTAGGCAAGTAAGAGGGCATTGTGAATGATAGCTTGGACCCAAGAGAGCACAGTGACTCCAGGCCAACCAGCCATTTTCCCCAGAAGCTCCTTTCCTGGACTTGGTCTCTTCTTTCTCCTACTTTACTATATTGTTTACATGTTGGCCTTTGCTTCTGCCTCTGTAGTCTTATGGACCTCCACTGTGATTCTTGCATAGTACATGCATTGTTCTTACAATCTCAGATGCATCCTGAACACTTACGTTACCTGAGAGATGCTCATCCTACAGGGCAGTCTAAAGACAGTAGGTCTTCGGCCTAGGAAACTGTTCCTGAGCAGGGAGTTTGGTGATGTTGAGTTGTAAAATACTAGGTTTATACACGGTTAGTGTACAAACTAGTAAAGACCAAAGTGTGACCATTGCTTCCTCACAATTGATAGAAATAGACCAAAGCTCTGCCTTGAAGTATCTGGTGGAGCCCACTGTTCCCATAGTACTCTTCTGCGGTTATAGGTGACCAGGAGGCCATTTGTTGTATAGCTGAGCATTTAAGATTGGGAAACTGAAGGTGAGCTGGTGAGGACATGACATACGGTTGGAAAAAGTAGATGCTCCCCATAACTGATTCTGTGCTTCTGGCCTAGTGAAGAGGTGTGATGGTCAGAGTGGGTTGGCTCACCCTCCAGATGACTGTCCTCTGTTCCAGGATGATGACTTGGAGGAAGGTGAAGTAAAGGACCCCAGTGACCGGAAGGTGAGGCCTCGCCCCACCTGCCGATTCTTCATGAAAGGTAATTGTTTGCTTCCAGCCTTTTTTGCAGCCATCTGTGTAGCCTCTGCCTCCCTGGGGCCATGGTGGCAATTCCTCCTTATCTGGGCACACTGTTCATGTCAGTGAGGCTTCATGGGCCTAGACGACACGAGTTGGTGGTGGTGATATTGGTGGTAAACAATAAACCCTTTATTGGTCTTGTCCTCACTTTAAAAGCTGCCTTGGAGGACAGCCACCTGGTATATTTTACCTAGCAGGTTTCAGGCCTATTGTTCACCACAGACCCAAGGCTGCAACAGACAGTGGCAGTTTCTGAGTGTTCCAGTGTTAGCATTCCCCACCTCTGTAAAAAAGTACCACTTTTTATAAGAGGGATCAAAAGCAGGTCCTTTTTGGGGGGTGGTTTGAAAAGTCAAGGGAGAGTCACTGAGGGCACCCCGCAAAGGACTAGTGCACTTAAGTAGCTTTAGCAGGGGCATTTGTATCTTGCTTACTCATCTGAGCTGACCACATTACAAGTTAATGTGATGGTCTGGTTTTGTAAAGCCTGGGTGAGATTCACAAATAGAATTAAGGCCAGGTGATGGTGGCTTTAACCCCAGCACTCTGGAGGCAGACAGGCAGATCTTGAGTTCAAGGCCAGCCTGGTCTACAGAAGTAGTTCCAGGACAGCCAGGGAAGGTATACAGAGAAACTCTGGGGGAGGGGTGGGGGGATTAAAAGTCTCCAGTCTGCAAGACTTGGCTTGGATGTGCTGCAGTGTTTTGGGTATATTTCTTGTTGAGCAGTTTCCTCGGACAGATAGGAAGGTGTTTTCTCTTGTGCGTGGATGACTTTGCTCACTGGCTAGCCTGTGTGTGCAGTCTAAGTTCACGAGAGCTTCCTGTACTTCTTTTCCAGATGTTGTGACACCATTATCCACTCTTCTTCCACCAATATCAAATTCCATACCACTCAGAGGCCAGGTTAAAGGTACAAAATATCCTGTGTTCACTCTCTGTTGTGCCTTAAAGTCCCCTGCGCCAGAGGCCAGACTTCTTTCTCCTGAACCCAGAGCACAGCTAGGACACCAACAGGGAGGAGGCTTGAGGAGCAGAGCTGCTGTGGCCCTTTTCTCCTTAGTGTCAGTAGAGCTGGGGAGGAGCCCATGCAGGTTAAGGCCTTGGCACTGCACTTGAAGAACAGGAACTTATATAGGGGCAGTGGAATCCTGTCTTCATGCTGAAGGCTATGTCTAAGAGGGATTCACAAACAGCCCTGACCCTGTGGCCAAGAGATGTCCTGGTGATGGGACATTGATGAAAATCCCACTCAGACTCACTTCTCTAAGATTATGTTCTTGAGATGCTAACTGAAAATAATTGGCTGATCTAAATTGCACTGACAAGATGGTGTACATTGAGGTGGGGTGCAGAGCAGTATACAGGTGACCTTTACCTGACATTGGCCCAGGTACCCTAAGAATGAAAGGCTGTGACACTATATCTTAGTTCTTCAAAACCTTTGATATTTAAAGTGCTAGTATTTCAAGAAATGTAAGTACAAGCAGGAGACCCTTTTGAAGTAATGACATGAGTAATAAATGCAGTCATCTCCTGCAGATATGTAGATTACAGCAACAGAAATATGCATACAGTATGTATCTGTACTTGGTTCTCAGGAGTACTGCTCTCAGACTGTGCTGCACAATACCTTTGCAGCTCAGAAGCTTGCCATCATCTTAGGACAGGCCAACAGCGTTAGCATGGAGTCTGTGGAGCAAGAGGCAGAGGCTAACACCCTGATCTAGTTCTCAAAACTTACCAAGCACAGAACAGATGAAATATATTGGAAATGCAAACCAACTCATCAGGAGATATCTGCATACACTGGGATAGGATTGTTGCCTTAACCATCACACTAGGTGAGCATCGGTGGTTATATACTAGCTGTGTTTGAGTTTTCATGAATGAGGCCATGCCATAGGGAGGTTTCTGCTGTCAAGAAAGGGGAAGCCACTTAGATGAGTATCTTAGAGTTTCTATTGCTTTGATAAAACACCATGACTAAAAGCAACCTGGGGGGGTGTGGGTGATATTTCTGCTTCCAGCTCCATGTCATAGTCCATTATTGAAGGAACTGAGAGTAGGAACCTGGAGGCAGGAACAGAAATAGAGCAAGTAGAACCTAGAAGAAGTAACATTTCCAAGGTGTTTTTAATCAGCTCTTCCCTTTCTCTTAACCTGTTTATGGTGTGCAGAATGAAAGAAAAGGATGGAACTTGGAGTTCTCTGGGATATCTTTGTCACCATTACAAGAAATTTATTTGAACGTAATTTTGTTTGTTTTCCTACAAGTTATAAACTTGGTGTTCAGGTGAAATCAGTTGATTTATCATCTTTACAATATTGCTAAAGAGACAGTTGGTTAAGAGCAGGTATGGTTTTTGGAAGACCCAGGTTCAGTTTCCAGTGCCTTGTCAGGCATCTGACAACTGCTGGTATATAAATTCAGCTTTAGGGGGATCTGATGTGAGAATGTGCATACATAACCCCCTATACACACACACACACACACACACACACACACACACACACACACATCTTTAGCTGACATGGTGGTGTTCACCTTTAATCCCAGCACTTGGGAGGCAGAGGTAGGCAGATCTCCTGAATACTAGGCCAACCAGGACTACAAATACTGACTCAAGAAAGAAAAGACCCTTCAGTAATGAGATAAGTTGCTTTAGAAATAAAACAAAGCTTGCTGTATAAGTGGACATACTGGAACCCTTGCACGCTGCTTTAAAAAAAAAAAAAAAAAAAAGTCTGGCAGTTTCTGAAAAGGTAAGGAATAGAATGGCTGTATAGCTCAGCAAGTGTCTTAGTTAATTTTAAGTTGCTGTGATGAGATACCATGACCAAGACAACTAAAGAAAAGTCTGTTGGAGCTTACAGTTGGAGAGGGTGAATCCATGAACTTACTGGCGGAGAAAATGGTGACAGATAGGCATAGCTCTGGAACAGGATCTAGGAGTTTTCAGCTCTATATGCAAGTAGGAGGCAGAGAGGGAGAGAGAGGAGCATTAACCAGAAATGTTACGGGCCTTTGAGACCTGTGAAGCTTCCCCAATGACACACCACCTAATCTTCCTCAAACAGTTCCACTAGCTTCAGACCAATAATTTAAGTATATGAGCCTGCGAGGGTCATTCTCATTCCTACTTCATTCTGTCCATTCACTGGCCCCATTTGATTTGTAACTATATCATAACACAGAATGCATTTACTTCAATTTTAAAAGTTCTTAGCAGTCTTTCACAGTCTCAACACAGTGTAAAGCAGCAGTTCCCAACCTCTGGGTTGTGACCCCTGGGGGTCAAACCACCTATTCCTGGGGTTTGCCTAAGACCATTGAAAAACACAGATAGAAAAGCAACTAAAATTTTATGGTTGGAGATTGCTACAACACCAGGAACTGTATTAAAAGGGTCACAGCATTAGGAGGTTTGAGAACCACTGCATAGTCTATGTCTGATGTCAAAAAGTTTAGTTGGCTCTGTCCTTCCAGATTTGCTGACTGTAGCACACATCTCTTTTTGGGCTTACTCTATTCCCTGTCTGCATCAGCTCTCCTTGGCAGATTCCTCAAGGCTTTGGTATCTCCATCACCCCTGGGTCTCCAGCACAATTCAGGCTTCACTTTCACAGCTACATGCAGAGGCTCACATAACACACACCTTCAGCCACTCTTTGACTTGGAAAGCAGATTCCACAATGCTTTTACTGTATCCTTCATGACTCTGAAGCCAGAATGCATGCTGTCAAGTTTACTACCTGCTTGAGATGGAACCTGGTTCCTCCTTAAACTTGCATAAATTGATTTTTGCTCTCTAGGAACACATAATTCCTTAGGCCTTTTCTTTTAACCAGTTGTAGGATTAGCTGAGTGGGATTGTACTCTGAGGGCACACTCCTTTTATTCCCATTTTTCCTTAGCTTTTAGCTCCTATGTTAAATTTTCTAGTGTTCTTTTTCTCCTCAAACTGCATTTTGTATTTCTTTTGCGGCAAGAAGGGAAGGGCCAAGACAGTGTTTCTCTGTGTAGCCCTGGCTGTTAGGAACTGGCTCTGTAGACCAGATCTGCCTGCCTCTGACTCCCAAATGTTGGGATTAAAGGTGTGAGCTGCCACCACCACCACCACCACCACCACCACGCTTCTTTTTTTTTTTATTATTATTATTTTAAGATTAATTTATTATGTATACAGTATACAGAAGAGGGTACCAGATGTCATCATAGATGCTTGTGAGCCACCATTTGGATGCTGGGAACCAAACTTAGGACCTCTGGAAGAACAGTCAGTGCTCTTAACCTCTGAGCCATCTCTCCAGCCTCTTCTTTTTTTAAAATAAAGATTTATTTTTATGCCAGGTGGTGGTGGCACAAGCCTTTTTTAATCCTAACACTCTGGGAGGTATAGGTAATTGGGTATCTGAATTTGAGGCCAGCCTTATCTATAAAGCTAGTTTCAAGATAACTATGAAGAGAAATCCTGTCCCCAAAATAAAAATATTTATTTTTATTATTTTTAATTATGTGTAGGTGTGCATCTGAGTGCAAGTAAGTATTGGATCCCTGAAGCTGGAGCTAACAGGCTGTGGTGAGCTACCTGACATGGATGCTGGAAACTGAACTCTAGTCTTCTGCAAGAGCAGTACCTGTTCTTAACCACAGAGTTATCTCTCTATTACTCTTGTCTGTTGGTAGGCTTTTGTTTTGTTTTCTGAGATGGGGTTTCTCTGTGTAGCCCTTGATATCCTGGAATTCACTCTGCAGACCAGGCTGGCCTTGAACTCAAAAGATCCACCTGCCTCTGCTTCCCAAGCACTGGGATTAAAAGTGTGCACCATCGTGGCTCACATTTTGTTATTTCTTTTTGGTTCAATTGCTCTTTTTTTATTTGAGACCTGCTTAAGAGTGATCATTAATAAGCAAGCCACATAGTCAGTATTGGACTGTCTTGGAATTTCCTCTGCCATTGAAATTATTCCCAAACTTCAACTTAGCCTCAGGCAGATTCTTAGAACAAAATAATCACACAAATGGCTTCTAGCCCAGTTAATGCTGTTCCCATGTAAAACCTTGAGCTGGGTCACTATAGTTCACGTTGCTCTCAGCACTATTAGTAGTCTTTCCAAGCTCCTACTAGGATGGTCCGCTAAGCCCTGCTTACAATATTGAAAATCTCCTCGTTCAAAGTCCTAAAATCTTGCACATTTCTGTTGTGTGTGAGGGTGGAGGGACCCAGCATATTCAGGCCTATCAAAGCAATAGCTCCCATTCCTTTAATTTCTGTGATGAGACACTATGACCAAGGCAACTTGTAGAAAAAAAGTCTGTGGGGCTTCCAGTTTCCTGATGTCCAGTTCCATGAACATCATGGTGTGGAGAGCAGGCAGGCATGGTTCTAGACAGTAGCTGAGAACGTAGATCCACTAGTAGGAGAGCTAACTGGGCATGGTGTGAGCTTTTGAAATCTCAAAGTCTGTTCTCTCCTCTAACAAGGCCATACCTGCTAATTCTTCCCAAACAGTTCTTCCAACTAGAGACCAAACATTCAAATATGTGAACCCATGTGGGTCATTCTTTTTAACACTGCCACAGCAAGCCCTCCTCTGTGTCCAAGAGAAATGAAAATGTGACCACCCAAAAACTTGTGTGAGGGTGATCTTGATTGCCAGGGTTGAATGATCTGGAAGTGGAACTGCATATTACATGGTGATTTAGGAGAGGGTATGTTGGGGATGAATTCAGAGCCTTGAGCCTGCAAGTTGAACACTAGCCCACTGAGGGGATTCCCTCTGTGACTGTGCCGTTTGATTGTTTCCATTTTTTTCCTGATCATTTCTAGCAGTGTCTGATGTGTATGGGTCGTTGGGTTCTCTAATGTTTAGTGATGTGCATTCTTTTCATGTGCTTATTGTAGCCATTTGTGCATCTTGGCTGTATTTGCTTACTTTTGGATCCCTGTATTCTTCATCTTTATAAAGTACCATGCCTCAGAGTGATCTGTAGTCTTTGGGAGTCCTAGAAACCATCCAGGGACTCTGAAATTAGGGCAGTTTTCAGAGTAACATACAACTAGTGGTAAGTAAGGCACACCTACTGTGAGCATGCACATGCAAAGGACAGCCTGTCTACACTAGTAAAAAAAAAAAATGATAACAATTTAACGGGGATTTTTTTTTTTTTTTTTGCTGTTGTTTATTATTTTGTTTTTGAGACAGAGTCTCACTAATGTAGACCAGGCTGACCTCAAACTCAGATATCTACTTGCCTCTGTCATACTCATACATAATACTCTCAAGTGCTGGGTTAAAGATATATACCACCACGTCTGGCTTTGACTGGTTTGGTTTGGGTTTTGTTATTGCTGTTGTTTTATGTTGTCATTGTTTTTGTTTTTTTGAGACAGGGTTTCTTTGTGTAGCCTTGGATGTCCTGGAACTAGCTCTGTAGACCAGGCTGGCCTTGAACTCACAGAGACCCACCTGGCTTCAAGAAGATTTTTTTGTGTAAGCCAGTAAAGCACTTGGACTTTCATACAAGCTGTATTTATTACCTATTTGCACCTTTTTAGACTAGCTGAAAAGGAAGCCACGGCATGTGTGCTCTAGACTGAAACAAGTGTTTTGTTTGGAAAGTGGACATTGTAAAATTATCTTTGCTATTCTGACGAGTGTTTTGCCTGTGGTGGTGATCATGCAGCTGATAATAACCAATCCAGCCAACAAATCACAAGCTTAAAAGTCTGATCATTTCTGGAACTAACAAACACATGCATAATGTTCATGCACACAGCCTCAGTCTCTTGCTGGCATCTGCACATGTTAGTGGAGATGTATCTTGGCCATTGGACATAGGGACTGTGGCCAGCAGGTGAGAGGGCATCCGCCTCCTGCCATCTGTTTAAATTCCTTGATTACTGCTAAAAGATCTGCTGTGGTCATGTATCAGTATTACAGATCTAAAACTGTTGCTATTAGTCACAGGCTCATTTCTTTCTTAAGTTGTTTAGGAACAGGAGTGGCAAAAATCACCCCATAGTGTATAATGCACTCACAGAAAAATGGGGTATAAAGCCAGGTGTTGGTGGTGCACACCTTTAATTTCAGTACCCCGAGGAGGCAGAGGCAGGTGAATCTCTGTGAGTTTGAGGCTATCCTGGTCTACAGAGTGAATTTCAGCACAGCTAAAGCCACAAAAAAAAAAAAAAAAAAAAAGAAAGAAAGAAAAAGAAAAGAGGGAGTGTGTACATTTGGTGAATGCATGATCAACCACCCCTAAGTTGGTAACTACTTCTGGCAGAAGGTTCTGGAGGTAGAGAGTAAGGGAGATAAGATAGTATGTAGCCCAGACTGACCTTTAATGTGTCACTGTCTTGAGTGTTGGAATCAAGGTCTACACTGTTACACTCCACTTCACTATATATACACTCTTTAGAGAACATACTCTTTACCCACTTTTGTTTTACTATAAAGTATTTAACATGTTAAATAATAACTACCCAAGCATAAAAATTAATAAAAGAATTGCTGATATGGGCTATCTAGTAACACTCTTCCACCCAGCCTCCAACCTCCTGTTTCTTAGCACATTTGGAAGCAAATGACCATACTATTTTAAAATATCTGATGTAGGATGATTTCTGTATGATGTGATTATCATTGGTTAATAAAGGAACTGTTTTGGCCTATGGCAAGGCATCTTAGTAGCAAGTGGGAAATCTGAGCATAGATTAAGAGTAAGAAGAGTGGAGTCAACAGGACAGTTTTAGAAGGAGAGACATGATCCACCTACCCAAAAAGCAAGATTTATTAAAAAATAAATAAATAAATAAGCGATGGGCCACATAGCAAAAAAGATTAATAAAATGTGTTGAGTTAAGATTCAGGAGCTAGCTAGCAATAAGCCTGAGCTATAGACTGAACAGCAGGTAAATAATGTAAGCATCTGTGTCATTATTTAGGGCTAAGCGGCAGTGGGGCTGCTAGCTGGTCTGCACCTTGGCTTGGCTAGGCCAGAGTAAACAGGTTGAAAACTTCCTACTGGGGGCTGGAGAGATGGCTCAGTGGTTAAGAGCACCGTCTGCTCTTCCAGAGGACCCTGGTTCAATTCCCAGCACCCACATGGCAGCTCACAACTGTCTGTAGTTCCAGTTCCAGGCAAACACCAAGGCAAATAATTAAATAAAATAAAATAAAAAAAAAAAGGTGTTTTTTAAAAAAAAAAAAAAAAACAAAAAAGGGGCTGGAGAGATGGCTCAGCGGTTAAGAGCACCGTCTGCTCTTCCAGAGGACCCGGGTTCGATTCCCAGCACCCACATGGCAGCTAACAACTGTCTGTAGTTCCAGTTCCAGGCAAACACCAAGGCAAATAAATAAATAATAAATAAATAAATAAATAAATAAAGTTTTAAAAAAAAAAAAAAAAAAAAAAGAAAAGAAAACTTCCTACTGTAAATATCTTTATTTTTGCTTCCATTTCTTTTTTTTTTTTTTTTCCAATTAAATTTTTAGGGGGCAGAACACACGTGTGTGGAACTCAGGGCAGTTGATTGGAATAGATTAAGGGGATCAAACTCAGGTCATCAGGATGGGTGGAGAGAGCACTAAACTTGCTAAACCATCTCATTGGCATGTTTTCTTTTTCTTTAATTATGGAAGTCATATTTACCAAAATAGACTAATTATAAGATAGGGCTAGGGATGTAGTTCAGCAATAATATACTTCCCTAGTACATACAAGGCCCTGAGTTTCATGCACCAGTTGAGGATGGTGTACCTTCAAGGCATTTCTCCACAGTCCGGCAATAATGGTGTGTATGCCTCACCATGCCATGAAAGGGAGGTTACCAGTATAAATGGGGTTCCTGTACTTCTTGATCATTTATCCAGCATTTACAGGGTATCTGCTCTGGATGTGTGGTAGAGTAGCTGTTCTTGTGGTCAAGGGTGAAGATCATTGTCAGCGGGGTCCTGACTTAGCTCTCTCAACAACAAGCTAGGGTTTGCATCCTGACAAACTCCCCTCCTTACCTTTGCTCTGTTAACAGTTTCTCCCTCCCATCCATATCCTTTTCCTCTTTCTGCCTGAAGATTTTACTATGAGATTTGACAGTGGGGTTGAGTTTTGGATTTGCATTTTGTTTGATGTATGGTTTTATTTTGTGTTGATATTTTAAAGATTTATTCATTATGTATACAGTATTATGTCTACTTGCATGCCAGAAGAGGGCACCAGATGTCATTATAGATGGTTGTGAGCCACCATGTGGTTACTGGGAATTGAACTCAGGACTTCAGGAAGGGTAGTCAGTGCTCTTAACTGCTGAGCCATGATGTACATGTGTGAAGTGCATGATGTGGAGAGTTGATCATGAAGAAGTGGATGATGTTTGCATCTGCCTTTAAATGCCTGCCTGTCTTAGTTATTCCCTAAAACTCCAGGGCTCAAAGGTGCAGATCCCTGTACAGTGAGGCTTCCAACTTCATTTAACTTACGTGTGAATCCCTAAATACTTTTAGTAATATAAAACATGTTTGCAAGGGAAGAATTTTGAATATGTTTTGTGCTTTATATCAGTATTCTCTTTGTGCTTGCTGAGTTGGTTTTAACTAAGGCGTCAGTCTGGCATTTAAAGATGAAACTTGCCTTTTTTTCTAAATGCTAAGTGATTATTTCTACTTAACTGCATAAAGGAAAACATGATTTGTTACCAAAAATGTTCAACTGGAATATCTGTTTCAGATTGAATATAGACTTTAATTATTTAAGATTATATGTGTCTTTTTTCTCCTCTGCTCCCTCTCCCTCCCCTCTTTGTTTTTCCCCTTCTCTTCCCCCACCCACACTTTTAATAAACCTAATATGACTCCTTGCGGGGGGGGGGGAGATTATATGTACGTATTAAGCTAAGAATTGTATTCAAATCTTAAATGCTTCTGGTAGTGTGTACATAGAATTTTTTTTTTTTTTGATGATTATGCCTGTACAGATGAGACCCTGAGCATTTTAGTGATGCTTGTAGAGATTAGACACTGGGCATTCTGCACAAAAAAGTTGAGTATCTACCTTCATTAGTGGTAGGGTTTGGCTGATTATTTATGAGCAAAGTGTAAAAGCTCAGTTGTATTTTGATTGATTTGATAAATTAAGTAGCTTATCACATTTTTTTGTTTTAAATTATTTTTATTTTTCATGCATTGGTATTCTGTATGTCTGTGAAGGCATCACAGACCTCCTCTGGAACTGTGGTTATAGACAGTTGTGAGATACCATATGGGTGCTGGGAATTGAACCCAGGTCCTTTGGAAAAACAGTTAGTGCTCTTAACCACTGAACCATCTCTCTAGGCCCCTCTTATTCACCTATTTTTTTAAGACCAGAAATAATTCTGAAGTGGTTTGGAGAGGGCTACCCTGGGATAGAATCAACAGATATCTGATAATATTTGCACTTGATTTCTACCTCAGCATGGTCAAAATAAATATTTAGGCACCTGCTTGAAGCTCCCTAGAGGCTCTAATGTTGCCTCTGCCCTTAGCTCTAAAGACTGTCTGGTCTCTCTGCTTAATCAGTGCCAGGCAGTTGATGTGTCCAGTTTTCCCATGGTATCCATGGGTGATTGGATGCAGAATGTCCATGGATGCTAAATCTGAGGATATCCAAGTCCCCACTACAAGATGGTGTAACACATACCCTCCTGCAATTTGAGCCTTCTCTGGATGACTTACAATCCTGGACACAGTGTAAATAACTTCTTTTTATACTGTATTGTTTAAGGAATGGAAAAAGAAAAATGTCTCTACATGTTCAGTTCAACACAAAGAATATTTTTGATCTGTGGGTGGTGAATCCATGGATATAGAACCTACAAAATGGCTGTGAATAGGCCCTGGGAGTCCAGGCAGAGACTGTATCTCATGGAAGTGCCTGGCTGACCCATTGGCCCAGACCTGCCCTGCTCATCTCTATAGGACTGGGACACCTGTGTACATAGAGGGAGAGGTATGCCGGGCTGATAGTGGCCTAGGCACTCTTGGCAGAGGCCCAGTGACCTGTGGGAGCAGGAGAGGTTGATGACTGCTTTCCATGTTGCCAGTAAGCACCCCAGCTGCTGCCCTCCAACAGTTGGCCTCTTGACATCTTTTCTCACTGGACTTTGTTTCCCTAGGTAACTGCACCTGGGGAATGAACTGTAGGTTTATACACCCTGGAGTGAATGACAAGGGGAACTACTCCCTCATCACCAAAGCTGAACCTTTTCCACCCAACGGTGCCCCGCCTCTTGGACCTCACCCATTGATGCCTGCTAACCCTTGGGTGCGTGAGCTCTTCTTTAGTTGCCACCAGATGGGATACCTGAGTTCTCTTTGAATCTTGGGCTGGAGACAAACATGTTTCTTATAGAAAAGGCATCTTGTACCTAAGAGTCAAAGAACACCTACCTATTCAGGGCATCTTGTGCTGTGTAGAGGTAGCCTTGGATGTTCCAGGGTATATGGGTGGTTGGGCAGGAGAACCAGTTAGGTATAACTGGCTGGCTTGTCTTTTAAATGTTTTGCCCCATGTCATAATAGGTTTTTAAGTACTTTTTCAATATTTCTCTTCTCATTTTTTAATAGGCTGGGCCAGTAGTTGATGAAATTTTGCCTCCACCTCCTCCAGAACCCCCAACAGAGAGTGCCTGGGAACGCGGACTCAGACACGCAAAGGAGGTAAGAGTTGGATGCACTGAGTGGGAAAACATAGTGGTGGCCCCTCTAGGGACCTGGCAAAACTGGCATAGCTTTGATCCAGAGAGAGTGTGGAAACTCAGTGAAACTTCAGAGGCTATGAGAACACTTCTGGGATTCCTTTATTAGAGAAGAAGAAATAATATTTAGCCATCTCTGCATGGCAGGCCCAGTCACAGGCAAATTTGATTAGACCAGAGACCCTCCCTGAACATAGACTTAACATTTTTAGGCGTTATAGGCAGCCCAAAAGATGAATTATTTCTGACCATTATCCCAGGCAGTGAGATGATCCCTGCCATTCTGTGGGACTTTTCTCCCCCCACTCCCCCCCCCAGACCCAGTGTCTGTTCTTACTAGTTTTCTGGAGTCCCCCTCTGCTCCCCACTGTGGCTCCCAGTACCTACCTGTACCAGTGTCTGTTGACATAGCCTTGCTTTCTTAGTGCCCACGCTGTGCTGTTCTCTCTTCAGGGAGTTTAAATACAGGCCTTGCTTATATGCCTTCTGCACCCCTGGACTAGTCCCAGATGCTCATTTAAGCAAGTGAGTCACAGCAGACTTATGTAGACCAGCCTCCTCTGAGGCCTACAGAAGACTAGAGTCCTGTGTTTGCCCACACACTCTGACACTGGTATTGTGCTTTGCTTGCGGGTCTCTGCTTCTGTGTTCCTCTCAGTGGCTTTGGAGGTCTTTAGTTCATACTGATGTCTTATTTTCTTTTGGTGCTAGGTTTTAAAAAAAGCAACCATTCGGAAAGAGCAGGAGCCTGACTTTGAAGAAAAAAGGTTCACAGTAACCATTGGTGAAGATGACCGGGAGTTTGACAAGGAAAATGAAGTCTTCCGAGATTGGAATTCTAGGGTCCCGAGAGATGTCAGAGACACAACGTAAGGAATCTTCTGCTTGCCCTAGGGCACTATCTCCCCCATTCTGGCTTCTGTGGAATAAATGCTTAAGTTCCATGCTGGGAGGCTACTGGCTACCACTGGGATGCACTCCTTCTTCCTCAGTTGCTTGGGAAATGAGGTTTTTTGTTTTTTTGTTTTTTTAATTTGTGTGTGTGTGTGTGTGTATGTGTGTGTGTGTGTATACATGCATCCATGGAAGCCAAAAGAGGACATTGAATGTAGAGCTGGAGTTACAAGCTATTGTGAGCTGCCCAACTTGAGAACTGAAAACCAAACTTGGAGTCCTCTGGAAGAGCAGCAAGCAAGTGCTTTTAACCACTGAGTCACCTCTTCAGGTGTCCCATCCCGTCGTCCCCCACCAGGACATTTAATGTTGGTCTTTTATGGCGGTGCACAATTTTAACCCCAGCACTAGGGAGGCAGAGGCAGATGGATCTCTTGAGTTTGAGGCCAGCCTGGACTACAGAGAGAGTTCCAGGACAGCCAGGGTTACACAGAGAAATCAATATTGTCTGGGAATAAAAAGGAAAAAAATCCTCAGTAGAGGAGTTATGTGGTGGTGTATGGATGGCATAGCTTTGCAATCTGTTTGGGTCACCAAGTTCAGAAATACTGAATGAGAATTCTAAAAGTAAGCAGCTTATAAATTTTGGTGACTTTAGTTACATTGTTACAGTTATTCTACCTGTAGTTAATTGCATGCCTTCCTTAGTTTGTAAACTTTCTCACCAATATAGCAGCAGGATCTTGGAAGTGAGAGTAGTCAGGTGTCCGTGTTGTTCAATGGGACACTGAACAACTCTAGTGTGTATTCCCAGCCTGCTTTCTTCCTGCACTAAATGAAGCACATATAATTATGGGGCGCTTTTCAGATGTTGCCATGCTTCAGAGGGTGTCTTCTCTGTTGTGGACTTCCTTGGCTGTGCTTGTGTCTCCTCACATGAACTGGGCTGTCAGCCTGTCTATCTAGCCCATGAATATGTTCATTGGTTTTTACTTGGAATATGTTTATGTCTCAAGTGTAGGATGAACCAACATAGTGATAAGGAATACCCTGTTGTATTTTCTTACTTAGTTCCTCTGTGACTTTCTGGAGTGACATTTGCATTTCTGGTTGAAGATTTGTTATTCCCAAGCACATTCCCTCTGCTGTTGTAAATGGGTTCTGTGCATACTATCTTCTCATTAGCTGGGGAGCTTTATGTGAGAACATAGGTTTCCATGTTAAGCTTTTGTCCTGCCTTATTGACGTGAGTAGGTGGGTGGTTGTGTGAATTGGCTCTGTCATGGGCTGTTTAGGTGTAGTGTCTGTCACAGGGTGGCAAATGGAGACAGTTTTACCGTGTTCCCACTTCTCTGGGCTCCTCTTGCCAATCTTGCCATCAGTACCTGCACACACTGGCAGGTGGTTACACTATCCTAATGCTCAGAGAATCCCTTGATTCTTCTCTCCAGCTTTGTTTTTAAAGGTTCTGTTGTTGTTGTTGTTGCTGTTGTAGTGTTTTTATTCGGTGTGTATGTGCAATGATGTATTTAGTGTGTGGAACAGAGGACAGCTTCGTGGAGTTAGTGTTTATAGTTTCCTTGGACCATGCTCAAATCATCAGACTTGTACAGCAAGTGTCTCACTGAGCCGTCCTGACAGTCAATTAAAGTGCTTTTTAAGAATATGATTTTACTCATTGAGAAAATACAAGTTCCTGTTTTGTTGAGTGTTTTCTCCAGAAATGGATACAGAAGGTTTGTGTTTGTCTTTACCTGAGGATAATCCCAGGGCTTTTTCTTCCCAGACTGACTGATATGTGATGTGGTAGTGGGTGTCCTAATCCTGACAGCCTTGTGTTCTTAGCTGTAGGTACACTACTTGGTCAGGGGTTGGATTCTGTTAGCTTGTCTTTTAGGTAGAATTTTTGCTGTAGCATTCTTAAATGATATGATTTCCTTCTTTTTGGCTCTTTTTTCAGACTTGAGCCTTATGCAGATCCTTATTATGACTATGAGATAGAGCGTTTTTGGCGTGGTGGACAGTACGAGAATTTCAGGGTGCAGTATACAGAAGCAGAGCCGTATCATAACTATCGCGTAAGTATGATCCACATGTTAAAACTCTTCTTTTCCCTTAGATGGGGTCTGTGTATCTTAGGCTAGCCTCAAATTCAGTCTTCCTGCCTTAGCCATACAAGTGATGGAGTGTGCTTCCTCACCTAGCAGCAGCCAACCGTTCCTGTGCTATGTTTCCTGTGAGCTTAATCGTTACTAAACTGTATTGAGCCACAGTCCTAAATTTGAGCCCACGTTGGTCATGTATGAAGCCACTGGCTAAGTTTGTGATAGTCTGGTGTCTGGTGACCTTTTTTGGAATCATTGTTTTTGCCATGGTTTTGTAAGATTTGCTTGTAAGCTATCAATGCCAGTTTTCAGGAGACTGTGTCACCCTCTGTGTTGCTCTTAGTAGTCTCCTGAGTAATGTTCTCACTTTTAGCACCATTCTTGCTTTTTTAGCCTGCTGGTTAAGAGTGTGCCTCTGGCTGGCCTTGCCGTTTTGGTCTGGTGAAGACTCCCAAGAACCTAGTGTGTATAGAGATCTGTGTTCTCCAGACTGCCCGTTCATGTTCACTGACAGCCAGCTTGGAAATTCTGGTCTAGGAAAGGCTCATTAGGAGACCTAAAGCAGTTATGTGTTGTGACTCATATACCAACCCTGAATTGTCCCAGCACCAAAGCAAGGTGGCAGCCCCAGGAGCCCATAAGTGGTGAGCTATACAGACTACACCATGTCCTAGAACCACAACCTTACAGCTTCTTCCTTGAGGTAGGATACAGGGTACAGGTACCTTTTTCTATATTGTGTCTAGTGACACAGGTGGTAGGAATGGCACAGGAATATGCATGGTGTCTCCTGAGGTCTCCAAAGGCCCGGAGCCTGTCAGCAATGCTGTGATTGGAACTTCTTAGGTTTTAATGTTGACTATTAAAGCAGAAAAACAGTCAGCAGTGGGGATTGATTGCATTGGGAGATGCACAACACTTTCTTTGAGACATTGTTCATAAAGCACTGTGTTGTAGGCCTGCACACATGGACAGCTATTAAGACTTCCAGCCTAAGGATGAGCTGGTCACCCATAGGAAGGCATGTTGTACAGAGTTCATACAAGGCTGGTACTGCCAAAGTTCTGGATTTATTTGGTTGGGGTAACTTCATTTTCAAGTTACATGCATTCCTTCCTGTATTTTAACATGTATTTGCTTGTGTCTGTGTGTCTTGTGGTACTGGGGATTAGACCTGTGGACCATCTAGGTCAGTGGTTTCTAGTAGGCTCTCACCTGACCCAGGCTTGCCTTGAATCTGAGATCCTTCTGCCTGAGTCTCCTAGTTGCAGGCCTTTGCTATCAGACACACATGAGTTGTTTTATGGAGACACTTAGGAATAGAATAGCCTCCTGAGAGCCTCCTCTTGCCTGCTCCCTTTCCTTTGCACTTGTACCAAATAGTGTGATTCGGCATCTATATTTGACTTTTTACCCAGGAGCGGGAGAGGGAGCGAGAGCGAGAGAACAGACAACGAGAACGGGAGCGAGAACGGGAGCGTGACCGAGAGCGTGAGCGCAGGCAGAGGGAGCGTGAGCGAGAACGGGAGCGTGAGCGTGACAAGGAGCGGCAGCGGAGGAAAGAGGAGTGGGAGAGAGAGAGAGCCAAGCGAGACGAGAAGGACCGGCAGCACCGAGACCGCGACAGGGAAAAAGACAAGGACAAGGAGAAGCCGAAGCCCCGCTCCCCACAGCCACCAAGGTACACCACCCCAAATCCCATCTCGCAGTGCTTCTTGCCCTGTGGCCTCTTCATAAGCTCTTGAGGTAGCAGCTCCTTGCTTCCTTGAAGCAGCCTGCCTGCATGGGACTTGCTGTGGGTCCACTCACTGTGGGCTTTGCATCCGGTTTTTTGACTATTATATTATCACTGTGTATGGATGTGGGTTTTTTTGTTTTTTGGTTTTTTTTTTTCTTCTTGGTTACCTGTGGGAGGAGCTGCTGGGTCATCTACTAACTGTGTGAGGACCTGCCAGACCATTTTCCAAACAAGCCACTTTTTCCATTTCCCCAGGCTGGTGCTGTCTGTCACATGAGGGTGGGTTGTCCCCCTTCTGTATTCTCTGCAAGGCAGCAGGGGTGGGGAGTGGAGAGGTGAGGTGAAGAGCCAAAGGTATTGTGGATAGCATTTTAAACATCAAAATGCATTTAGTTAGGCTTGCCAACCACTTGAAACAACATAAATGACTTTTTAGTTTTTATCTGTATAGCTCAGCCTGGAACTTAGGATCCTTCTTGCCTTAGTTTCACAACTGCTGGGATTCTAGGCTTCTGTCACTGTGTGGTTCTTTCTACCCATCCCAGAACACGTGGGTTTAGGACTGGACCACCTTTGCTGCCATTTGTTACCAGTTCTATGTCTGTAGGTTTGCTGGTCTGTGAGTATGGTCAAACACACTTTCAGATTCTGAATCAAAGTGGTAGGTTGTGAGAAAGGCTTGCTCCTGTAGTTTAGGACTGGACTTGGGACTCCTGGTTTGGTCAGTTGGTCAGTAATTTGAGCTAAGTAGAGCTCACAGACAGGATTTTGTTCTTGTATTTTTTTTTTTGTTGTTTGGTTGGTTTTTTTGCAATGTCCTAGAACTAGGTATGTAAACCAGGCTGACCTTGATCTCCTGCCTCTGCCTCCAAAATGCTGGGAGTAAGGGCCTGTGCCACTATGTCCTACCTGCTCTGGGTTTTGTTGATGTCTCATTCAATGACATGTGTTGTCCTTTTTTGCCTTTAGAACACAGGGTGGAAAAGACAGTAAGAAATAAATACTTAAATTCCTAGTATCTGGAGTTATTATACATGTGGGGCTAGAAAAGAGTACCAGGCAGCAAGTGTCAACTTTGGGAAGAGGGCCATACCGTAAGAAGCAATGGTAACTAGAGTGGAGGTGGAGACTACCTAGGACTTCCACTCCTGGAGGCCTGCTGGAGGAAAGGAGGAATTGCTAATGAGCTCAGAGATTTTTTTTTTTTTTAGCCAGTACTATGTGTGGTGGAAAACAGCTGCTAACATAACATGTGGGCATGAAGAGATGCAGTGGGTACCACCCACTGAGATGAGGGCACAGTCAATGCACTATGACAAGATGGGACAACCCTGGGGAAATCTGTACAGTTTCCGGAGAGATAAGCCAAAGTGCATGCTCCTCGGGTGTTGGCAAATTGAGGTAGGAGGGAAGAATGAAGGGAAGAACCCACATGCTGTGAGTTCCTTCTTCCTGTCTTTATTAGATGTTTAACCCTCCTGATTTTAGAAGTGACTTTCCATCTATTGCTCTTTATTCTTTGACCCCAGACTTGGCAGCTATCCAGGTTGGAGTTCCCAGACACGTGGGGTGGCTACTTTGCTCATCGGCAGTTTACTTCCTTGTGCCACCCTTGGCCCGTGTGCTGCCAGCCTCAGCATTGACTGGGGCAGCACAGCTGACCCTTGCCCTGCAGAGGCCCCGGTAGCCTTGAATGTGCGACTGTGCTGCAGGGAGATAAGAGGGTGCTGCAGCTGCACAGAAGGTCAAGGTCAGAGATCACCTGTGCCGTTATTTTTTTTCCTCTTTAGAAGTATCTGTAAATGGCAAGTTTGTCCTTGTCCAGCAGCTTCCTGCTGTAGTTACTGACCACCATTCTTCCCTTTGGGCATACTACAGCCCTGAAACAGGCCACACGTAGTGAGTGGGCTTTGGGGGCACCTGTGGAGAGGTGCGGCTCCTGTGGTTTTGTGTTCTGCCTGGTTTTCTGGGTCGGATGGGGTATCTGGGTGGTTATCCCCCACTAAGAGGAGGGTTCAACACAGTTTTCTCAGGGTGTCTTGGGAAGCAGTGATACAGCCTATGTTACTCCTGCAGATTCCAGGCATGGACCCTCACCATTCAGAGCACAACTCATGTGCCAACTGGGTGGTGTTAGCCTATCAGCTCAAAAGCTAGAATACTTGGATGAATGAGCTTGGTGGTCATGGTTGTTCTCTGTCGCCAGACTTGATGACAGTGATGGGCATGTTAGTCTTGTGGCTTTTTTCTCTAAATATTACATGAACACTTTTCTTGGGTGAATTTGGTAATGAATTCTTAAATGATGGTTCATTCAGTCATTCCTCCCAAAGACCTACCAGTATTTATGCTGCTTACATTGGATACCCCTGTCTAAAAGCTATTAGCATTTCCCATTGTTTCATTCACATAGCCTCTTCTGACTCTTCAGGTATCCCTAAAATAAACTGTCACCGAATGCTGTGGTTCTCCAGCATTGCTGAGGAAGGGTGCTAGTCTGAGCAGTGTGATCCCCTCTGATTCTAGCCGTCAAGCTGAGCCACCAAAGAAGGAGACCACCTCTGTGGGGCCACAGGTGAAGCGAGCTGATGAGTGGAAAGACCCTTGGCGCCGATCCAAGTCTCCCAAGAAGAAGCTTGGTGTGTCAGTCTCCCCAAGCCGGGCACGAAGGCGTCGCAAGACCTCTGCCTCATCAGCTTCTGCTTCCAATTCCTCCAGGTACAGAGGGGACCTGCAAAGACAAGTGTCTTGTTGATACCCACTGGCTGACAGTTTTCTGCATTTATGTGTGGTCACTGCCCAAGGACAGGTCAGTGGGATAAGTGCATGGGACTGATACCAAGAATTTTGTTAAGACTTCACGTCCCCCAGAACATACAAAATTAAGTAGAATATAGGTAACCCAGAATGGTGTGGACACTCCTCTGGCTGGCTACCGGATTCATATGTTCACTCAGGTAGGGGAGAGGCCTTTCAGATCCCGTGGAAAAGGCACTAGGTTGCAGACAGAGGAACTGCACACTCCATTGACTGGTCATTCATCTTCTCAGAGAATTTGCCTTAGTGACTCTGAACTCTGTAGTGGGAACACATGAGGAAGTGAGTGGTGGGTGATAAAAGCTATATCTTCCTGCTTGGAGAAGGAGTTCCTGGTGGAGTCTAGGAGGAACCTGAGCCGTGTGTGTGGACAGATCCAGGAACACAATCATGTGAACAGTAGGATCAGTTTGAAAACTCACACTGTGACCATGTCCAACCTCAAACTAGTCTCTGGATTATCCATTAATTATGGGTACACCCAGCACACACACACACAGCCTGTCCCAGTTCTGCTCTCTACAACACTCCATGGTGATGATATTCTAGTGTGTCTGTAGGTATCTCATGCTCATCTCTGTCTGACCGTGTTGCTGTCCGTGTTTGTGAATGTGCTTATGTCTCTGTATAGCCATGCTGTTTCACTGCATGAAAAGAACAGTGGCTCAGTCCTTCCCAGAGGGTAGGAACGAAGGTCACCTTTTCATTGCCTCCACTCTGTCCATTGGCCCACAGGTCATCTTCACGATCTTCATCCTATTCTGGCTCTGGCTCATCCCGGTCCCGGTCCCGATCTTCATCCTACAGCTCTTATTCCAGCCGCTCTTCCAGACACAGCTCATTCTCAGGAAGCCGGTCCAGGTATGTCCCAGACTGCTGAGCTCCTAGCAGGTACAGTGAAGACAGGCGTGCTTTCTGTAAAGCATGGTAGGGTTCCTGGACTGAGATGCTGGTCAGCATACACTGAAGGCACTGGACATAGGACATGCGACTATAAGATGTCTCTGTTGAATCCAGGTGTGAATGAATATGCAGTGCTTCCATCCTAGAAAGCCCTAGGAGGGTCAAGCAAGCTTTCATTGATTTTTTTTTTTTTAAATATATAAAAGTTTTAGAGCTTTAGACAAAATTCTACAAACACATAAGCATTCCACATCCAGCTTGACCTGCCCTGCAGAAACCTGTCATCTTAGTCTCTCTGCCGATAGAAGCCAAGCTGGCTTGAGGGGTAGGAGAGTGCTCAGTGGTTCAGCCCTGGACTGAGTTGATCTTCACTGGACACCCTCCCAGCACTGTCTTGAGAAGGTTCAAAACTTCAACAAGCCATTTATTAAAGCTGGTAGGTTGTGTAGGTGGAAGTATCTTAGACTAAGTCATTAATTGGTGCACATAAAGACATACAACCCTCTGCTTTGGGACATTATCACTAGGTATTTTTGTGGGAATAAAATATTTTATCTTCCTTTAGTGTAACCTTGCAGTGTTACCTCTTCCTGGCATATGGTCTTACTTTTATTTATTTAATTATTTTTCTGGAAAAATTTTGAGATTTATTCTTTTGGAGGACAGGGTCTCACTGTGTAGCCCTAGTTGGCCTGGAACTTGGCTATGTATTAGACCAGGCTAGCCTCAAACTCTCCCCTTTCTCTGCCTCTCGAGTAAAGAAGTGTGCCACCACATCTAACTGGTGTTGCTTCAGATGTGATGATAGAGAGATTAGAAGTTCTAAGAGGTCAATGAGGCTGTCATATATGATGCTCGCTAATGCTTTTGTAGGGTGTACAGTAAATTACATGTGGACCTGTTTTTATGGACATTGAGACTTGTAGAATAGCAAGCGACCAAGGTTAAAAAAAAAAAAAAAAAGTAGCCTTTCTCTGCAAGTGTATGTAGGCTATCCATAAGGTGTGCTGGCACAGGCTTCAGAGCACAAACATCAGCAAGTTCCTTCTTCGGGGGTGGGGGGACAGTGAGAGGTGACCATGGGCCTGGGTAGAGAGGACAGGGAAAACCTATGGGAGCCTCTGAGACAGATAAAGGTCATGTTGGGCACTATATAAAATATGAGGCTAGAGAGGTAGAGAATACAATGGGCTTTGGGAAATTTGGAGCTCTGGGGAAAAAGTTGTCTATGTGAGCTTTGCTCTGAGCAAGCAGCTAACAGTGTAGCAGAAGGTAGCTGTGCCTATCCCATGCCCTAAGGTTGGGGCACTTCGGTCAAAGAGGCTGTTGGAACAGGGCAGAGGGGGAAAGGACTCCAGGTTTTACTTTGCAGGTGTTTCTGACCCTTCCTGGTAAATCCAGCACAAGAGACAGGGAGTGGGTCCCCTGGCAGCAGGAGTGTCCTGCAGGTCAACCCAGAAATGTGAGGTGACACAGGGAGATAGATGCCAGTGGGATGCTCCACCATATTCTCACCATTGACTTTTTACTGTTTCCCGTAGTAAGTGCCTTCCTCGGAGCTTAGCCTCTCTTGGCTCTATCCTAAAGACCTGTAGCTCTGGGTGTGCTCCTTTGAAGTGAGGAAGGAGATTAGGAGTAGAGTCCCTGCCTTGGGGCTCTGCACTTGTCCTTTCTAAATGACTGCCATGTGTCCTGGGTACCTGCCTTTGAACGTGAAAGCATGGAGAACTGCAGGAACCTTACCCATTGCTAGAAGTAATAGGCATCCTATATGATGGTTTTGAGTAGGCAGCATGGGCCAACCTGATTCCTTTCATTCTCTTGATGAAAGTGTGACCTCACTGTCAGAACTCCGTGCTGGAAACCCCACCTGGACCCAGCCCCCTTCCTAGACTCTGTCTACCCTACTGACACCGAATACTTACGTGGAAATCACCTGGCCATAATCTTCTCCCAGCTGTATACTCCCTGCTTGTGTGATGCTATCACTGCTTGTGGACCTCTGTGCCTGTGCCTTTACTTGCTGACCAAGTGCTTGAGACCCTCACCAGTTTTGCCATCTCCCCACTACTAGGTGTCTCAGATCCCACACTTAGCCAGAGCCATGTACACCCATTTGGCACTTGGCTAAGGAAGGAATGTACCCTCTCCTGCACACAAGCACCCAGTCCTTCCTGAGGCTGCACGCTGCCCTTTCCTGTTTCCTGCTGGGTATGTGTTTTATCAGATGGTGAAGCAGCTGAGCTTGAGCTTAAGTTCTCTGTGGATCAGGACCATTTCCTAGGGGATGCGCCAGCTCCAGCCAGGGAGGAAATCTACAAAGCACCAGACTTCCTCCTCACACTCTCTTTGTTCCCCAGGTCCCGGTCCTTCTCCTCGTCCCCATCCCCGTCTCCCACACCTTCCCCACACAGACCTCCAGTCAGAACCAAGGGGGAGCCGGCCCCGCCTCCTGGGAAAGCAGGGTGAGTCCTGAGCCCCCTCAGGTCGCTATGGTGCTCCACCTCAGTGGGGTCTCCAAGGCTTCCAGCCTCTTCCCATCCCATGCTTGGACTAGAAGGTGAAGCAGCCTCCAAAGGGCAGCAGAAAAGGCTCCCAGGAGATGGGCGGAGACACGGGCTCAGCACCTAGACTTGGGTCCCTGTGGCATGGACCTTGGCAGTCATATGCCCTGTCTGTGCTGCAGAGCCCTGAGATGTGGGTGCATTGAGCAGGGACCCTAGCCCTATCCTGTTTTGACTCCGCCTCTGCCTCACAGGGAGAAGTCAGTAAAGAAGCCAGCCCCACCCCCAGCTCTACCACAAGCCACCAAAACTACTGCTCCTGCCCCTGAGCCTGCCAAACCTGGAGATCTCCGAGAAGCCAGGCGGAAGGAGCGGCAAACCAGGACTCCCCCAAGGAGGTGAGCTTATGGGCTCATGCTAATCTTGGTACACAGTTCTCCTTGTCCTTGGTGCTGCTGGGAAATAGATGCTGATGAAAACTAGAGCCTAGGATATAGGTGCATCAGGGAGCAGAGACCTGACCTGTAACACATCTCGGGCCTATGAGCAGCCTGGTGTGCAGGAAGGCGCTGCCTCTGAGGTGAACTATGGCATTTGTGTTGCAGGCGGACGCTCAGCGGCAGTGGTAGTGGCAGTGGCAGCAGCTACAGTGGTTCCAGTTCCCGATCCAGGTCAGTTGCTTGGTCCTATTCCCTCACTGACCATGTTAGTGATTCCTCAGTGTCTAAGGAGTGACTATAGCCCTCCCTTCACACAAGAGTATCTAACCTTAGGGAAGTGTCTAGATTGGTACAGCCCAGCTGGACAAAGTGAGGCCTACTGGTTCTCTGTCCACACCTTCCCTGAGGATAGACTGCTGATCCCTAGGCAGTTGGGAAGAGCCAGCCCTAAAGAAGACCAGAAAGGGTTTAGAAGATAGAGTCAGCTTGGTGTTCTTGGACTGTTATTGTCCAATTTTCCCTTCATCCTCAGGCATCAGGGCTTTAAGCTTTTGTCCAAAGCTTCAGCAGTCTGGACTGTTTGAAAGACCTATGAAGTTTTTTGTTTGGTTTTTAATTTTTATTTATGTACATTGGTGTTTTTGCCTGCATGTATATCTGTATGAGGGTGTTGGGTACCCTGGAACTGGAGTTGCAGGCAGTTGTGAGCTGCCATGTGGATGCTGGGAATTGAACCCTGGTCCTCTGGAAAAACAGCCTGTGCTCTTAACCACTGAGCCATCTCTCCAGCCCCATTTGTTTGTTTTTAAAGCTAAGAAATGCTTGGCTCTTCTGTCTTCTCCCTGCCCCTGCTCCTCTATTCTTACTCCTTCTGCCCTTAGGAAGAGCTGATTGGTGTTTGTGATAGGCATGTCTTAGCACTGCACTGTGCGGAAACTGAGTCACCATCTGCTCTCTCTATCCCGCCCACCTCTCACTACCACTCTGCTCACTGCTTGTCACCGTCACTACTTGTTTACTATCATCTACATTTTTTTGGTGATGGTACTTAAGATGAAACCCAAAGACTTGAATTTTGCTCAAGTGTTCTACTGCTGCGCTCTAGGGTTTTGGTTTTGGGTTGGGAGATTGACTCCTGGGCTTAATCAGTTTTTCCAGGTAGTTAGGGCTATGGAGCTCCACACATGTGAGGCTGCTATCACCCCTTTTCAGATAGGGTCTCTATCGATCCCTGGCTATCCTCAAACCCACACAGATTTGCCTCAGCCTCCCCAGTTACTAGGATTATGGATTGTAGCTGTGGTGTACCATCAACTAGCTTAAAAGTATGTCCTTATCACCATTGGATAGGGCTCAGTCACATTTCCATTCCCGGCATAATGTCATCCAGGTTAGTGACATAGCTGTCCCTTCATTGTATAGTACTTCTAAAAGTCCCCTGAGATCTCCTATTCTGTTGATGTGCATTTCATAAACACGGAAATGTGGGGGCTAGAGAGATGGCTCAGAGGTTAAAAGCACTGACTGTTCTTCCAGAGGACCTGAGTTCGATTCCCAGCAACCACATGGTGGCTCATAATCCTCTGTGGTGACATCTGGTACCTTCTTCTGTAAAACCGTATACATAATAAATAAATCTTTCAAATAAAAACAAACAAACAAAAACATGGAAATTGAGTAAAGGTAAGCCATAGAGACACATCCCCTATGTCAGCCTGTACCTCAGCTGTCTTGCAGTCAGTATGCGACTGAGTGGCACAGCTGTGTTTGTATGTCTAGGTCTCTGAGTGTGAGCAGCGTCTCCTCAGTGTCCAGCGCCACATCAAGTAGCAGTTCAGTGCACAGTGTGGACTCAGAGGACATGTATGCAGACCTGGCCAGTCCTGTGTCCTCAGCCAGCTCTCGATCTCCCACCCCTGCCCAGACCAAGAAAGAGAGAGGTAGGCAGGGCCCTTGCCCTGGGGGTGTTGGCTAGGGGTGAACTTTAAATAGAGACTTTCACTGTCCGTGTGCACAAGAACCCATGACTGAGGACTTGTTGTTGACAGGGAAATCTAAGAAAGAAGATGGAGTGAGAGAGGAAAAGCGGAAACGGGATCCATCCACACAGCAACCCAAGTCCTCCAAAGCTCCAGCAGGTGGGAAGTCCTCCCAGCAGGCAGCGGCACCTCAGCAGGCAGCCCCTGGGCAGCCTCAGCAGGGCTCCTTTGTTGCCCACAAGGAGATAAAGCTGACACTGCTGAATAAGGTGAGACCAAGGCCACAGGCTAGTAGTGCTGCACCTGGACCTGGGTGCTAGGGATCCATCCCATCCTGCCCTTGAGTGGAGAGAGGCCTAGGTGACTGCAAACATGCATTAGCACGGTCATGTGTCTGCCTGCAGCCTGGCTAGTTCCCCACACAACAGCCTTGGAACAGCAGGCAGGCAAACCTGGGTTCTGTCTTCAAAACTCCAAACATATCTGGAAGGACATGTTGGGGTCCTGCAAGGCACTTCCCCATGCATCACAAAGGGCCCCATCACATAGTCATAAGAGCCACAGAACTATTTTATGGGGCAAGGGAACAGGGCCGAAAAGAGAACCATAGGAACAAAGAACTATTTGCCGGTGATAACACCACTACCCTCTTCCTTGCCTAATGACCACGCAGTCCCTACACCCTCACAGTACTGTTCTGTTTTAGGCGGCTGATAAAGGAAGTCGGAAGCGCTATGAGCCATCAGACAAAGACCGGCAGAGCCCTCCAGCCAAGAAAGCCAACTTGTCCCCAGACCGAGGTGAGCCTCCCAGGTCCTGGGCCTGAGGCATACCGTGGGTGCCACAAGTAAGCCAGAGGCCCATGTTCAAGGCCTCGACACTAATTTGTTCTGAACACTCTGGAGGCCTGAGAATTCATTCCACTGCGTGTCTTTTGTCACATAGTATATATAGCACTAGAGATTGTTTTGTAGCCCCCCTGCCTCAGCCTCCAAAGTGCTGGGATCATAGGTGTATACCACTGTGCATAATGAGAAAGTATTTTAATTAATAGTGTGAGGATGTAGCTCAGTGGTAAAGCGCACAAGAGCCTGTGTTTGACCCAGCACCATAAAAACGGTACTGATAACAAGCCTCTGTATGTTGGCATACACAGTTTGTTAATGGTGAATACTCTTCTAATACAAATAAGAATGGGGGTGAGGGTGGGGGCAGTATGTGGCTCAGTTGTAGAGTGCTTGCATAGAAGCCCTTGATTTGATCCCCAGCACCACATAAATGGTATGGTGTGTACATCTGTAATCTCAGCACTTGAGAGGTTTATGCAGAAGGATTAGAAGTTTAAGGTCATTCTGGGCTACATGAGACAGCATTAAAACAAAAGTCAAGGCAACAAGCAAACGAATGCAAGTCATTGGCTCTCTCTGGGCAAGGTCTAACACCCAGAGTCTTAGTCAGGGTCACTATTGCTGTGATGAAATGACCAAAAGCAACCTGGGGAAGAAAAGGTTTATTTGGTTTACACTTCCATATTGCTGTTCATCATGAAAGGAAGCCAGGACAGGAACCTTGTGAGCAGGAGCAGTGGCCATGGAGGGGTGCTGCTTACTGGCTTGCTCAACTTGCCTATTAATAGTACCCAGTACCACCAGCCTAGGGGTAGCACCACCTACAATGGCCTGGGTCTTTCCACATCGGTTACTTAAGTAAATGCCCCACAGGCTTGCCTACAGCCAGATCTTAGGGAGACATTTCTCAGCTGGGGCTCCCTCCTCTCAGATGACTCTGGCCTGTGTCGAGTTGGCATAGAACCAGCTTGCATACCCAACAGTCAGAGTCAGTGAGCCCTCACACCAAGTGATCAAATTGTGCCTCTGAACACCTTAGGCTCATTGGGACATGAGAAGGGCACAGTATCTCTGAGTCATTGTTTAACCTTAGAGACACCCTCCTCACCACCTCACTCCCAGATCTTTCAGGATAATCCATCTCAAGCCCAGCAGGAAAATGGCAACAAAAAGTCATGTTTCCTCCCTAAAGCAAGTATGAAGGAGGCTGACTACTGCAAGCTAGGGTTCCAGGACCCATGACCCTAAGGCTTTGTACCCTGGAGGGACTTCTTTCACCAAATAAGAGCTTTGGCCACTGAGTCACCTGCCTTGGTTCATGCTTCGGCCCTGCCTTCCACTCTCTGCTGTCTAGCCTCAAACCTGGGGCCAGTCTCCCAATGGTAGAATAAAATGCTTCACTGTTGAGTTTGCTTCCAGTTGTGAACTGTCAGGCTCTGCTGCTGCTCTTCATGTTGTCAGAAAGCATACTACAGGGACTAAAGAGATGGCTCAGTGGCTAGGAGCACTGACTGCTCTTCCAGGAAACCTAGGTTCAATTCCCAGCACCCACATGGCATCTCACAGCTAACTCCAGGTCCAACAGCTTCACCCAGATATACATGCAGACAAAACACCAATGCGCACACTATATAAAGAAATAAGAGAAATTCTAAAAGGAAGAGAAAAAGAGTGAAATGTAGCAGGAACTAGTGGGACAGCGCACACCTTTAATTGCAGCAGTTGGGAGGTAGAGGTGGCAGGTGGGTCTCTGAGTTGGAGAGGGAGGCCAGCGTGGTCTCCATAGTGAGTTCCAGGGCTGGCTACACAGAACACCACCACCCCCAAAACAGACGCAGCTCCAGGCCCTACATCACAGCTTCATGAGCTCTACTCTCTGAGACAGTGCTTGCCTTGTCTGCTTTTCTGTTGGGTTGTTTCTTTAATAGAAGTGTGCCTGTCATTCTGACACTTTGACTTTTTGAGTAGGCCTCGTGGTAGCCTAGGCTGACCTCAGACTCACTATATGACCAATGACAACCTTCAACTCCTGATTCTTCTTTGTTTACTTCCCAGTGCTAGGACAATAGCAAACCACATTGGCCACCTTTACGTTTGTACCTGGGTCCTCTGGTGGCGCCAAATACAGAACAGTGGTTTCACTCTCTCTTTTGGCCAGGTTCTCGGGACCGGAAGTCAGGGGCAAGAATGGGCTCCCCAAAGCCGGAGAGGCAGAGAGGCCAAAATGCTAAAGCCCCTGCTGCCCCAGCAGACAGGTAAGTCCTTGCTCATGCCCAGGACAGGTGATAGTCTTTAGCAATGTGGGAGACATGGGAGGCTGTGGGGAAAACAAACAGAAGACAGAGCAGTCCCAGCCCACTCCTCTTAAGAGCCCTCAGGCGGGGCTGGAGAGATGGCTCGGTGGTTAGGAGCACTGACTGCTCTTCCAGAGGTCCCGGGTCCAATTCCCAGCACCCACATGGCAGCTCACAACTGTCTGTAGTTCCAGTTCCCAGTTCCAGGCAAACACCAAGGCAAATAAAATAAATAAAGTTTAAAAAAAAAGAGCCCTCAGGCTCACCCTGAACATGCTGCTTAATCCACCTTGTTAAAGAACCCTAGATAAGGGGCATTGAGTCTCAAGGTAGCCTTATAGTGGGGTGACCCTCCTTGCAAGTCTCCCCACAGAGGAAGTGGGGAACCCTGGGTGCTCACCCCAGGGCTTGCTCTTTATCATCTACTCCATCACATTTTTTAACCCTGCAGGAAGCGTCCACTGTCGCCCCAGTCTAAGAGCTCCAGCAAGGTCACCAGCGTGCCCGGCAAAACCACCGATACCACCGCTACAGGCACCAAGTCAGGGAAGGCCAGTACGTTGTCACGGCGAGAGGAGCTCCTTAAACAGCTCAAGGCTGTTGAGGATGCCATCGCTCGCAAGCGGGCCAAGATCCCTGGGAAAGTGTAGTGGACCCAGCTCACTCCCTGGAATAGACTCTTAAATGTTTTTATAAAAAAAAAAAAAAAAAATAGGGTAAGCGCAGCCATTTTGGATTTTCCAGTTAATGTCTTATTTTGGCTGTGATTCTTTTTAAAAATTAAAAAAGAAAAAAAAGTTTCTCAGCTGGAAAAGAAGCCACACAAGATGAAGATGACGCTGAATCCCAACCTCCCACCAGACTGAACCAACTCTTTCCAGAACAGTCTCCACGGACAGACAGACAGACAGACAGATGGACAGATCAGCACTGAGACAGGGAGCACCAGCTCTGTATAACTTAAGAGCTTCTTCAGGCACACAGGGGCTGGGCTCACACTCTTCTGCCTCCGTCCTCATTTCTCCCAGGTGACCTCCTGGGCTGTGAGTTTCCAGCAGAGTCTCCTTTCTGGGAACAGGAAAACTGAACATTTCCTGGACTAAAGGCAGCACCATCCCTCCCTCCCCAGATCAGAAGTATATATATATATATATTCTTGCCTAAAGTCTGATTGGGAAACGTTTCCTGTCTTTTATTTTAAGCATCAAATTGTTTTAGTTGATTAAAAAGGAAAAAAAGCAGAAAAGACAAAAAATAAGGCCAAGGGTATTGTTGGGGTGTCTGTCCAATGTGGAGGGTCTTTTTTGAGTGATCTCCTAAAATAAAATATTTTGATAAGCAGTTTGTGGTCCTGGTAATGTCTGCATGGGCCTGGGCACCCCCATCTGTGCACCCATGCTTTATCTCAAAATGGACCAAACACCCTGGAGCCCTGGAGCAGATGATGTCTGTCTCCCACCAGGAGCCAGCAGGTGCAGACTGCTTGGATCTTCAGCCCCTGGAATGTAAGCCTCAGTTTTCCCATCCTGTGCTTGAATGAAGAACAGCCCAGCTCCTGTGGCTGATTTATCGGAGTGAGTTAGTAGCCACCTGTCTGTAGTGAGCCCTGGCTAGGCTGACCCCAGCTATGAATCCACTTGTTGCCTGGCCCTGACTCATGCATATCTTCAAGTCCAGGATATGCAAAGCCTAGACAGGTTTGAGATATACCAAGGTCCTGCATAGTGTTTACTGCTCTCCATGAGACAATGCGGACAGCTCCAAAGAGGCCAAGAGCACAGTGTCTTCCCAGGCAAATATTCCTGGTCTTGTAGTGGCCCCATCTTATCTATTCTATCACTACCTTCTGGAAAGTACCATGCGCCAAAGCCCCCAAGTCCAAAGGAGACCAGTGGACAGCCTCAGGTGGCTTTCTCAGTAATGTCTTCCACCTCTTAAGACAGTCTCACTGGCCTGGCAGCCTCTTAAGTGCTTGGAATCTACCTGTCTACCTCCCCAGCACTAACACTATTTAATAAGGATTCTGAAGATTGAACTCTGATCTTCCATCTTGGCAAGGCAAGCTCTCCACTAGCTAAGCTACCTCAGGGAACCCGAGCTCTGATCTTCACCCAGGATAGTCCAATATAAACATTCCCAATAGCCTTGCTACTGGGTCAGAGGAACAGTCAGCCTTGCTATTTAGATCCCAGGCCTAGGAGAGATGCAGCCTCACCTAGCAACACTACATGGACCAACAGCAACCCCTGCTTGTGACTCCTCAGAGAAACCTGATCTCCAGGCCTCTGCTCTCTTCTGAGCCAGACAGCTAGGGCGGGATCTGTGTAGGGGCCACTGAAGCATGATGTGGGCAGGCGGGTCTGCCCAGCCAGGGCAGGCTGCTCAGCATCCTTCCTCCTGGGTGCTTTTCCAGTCTTGCTTAATCTGGGAATGTCAGGAGCAAGGCTCCCTACCTTCTGCCTCCAACACTTAACATGTGTTCTGACCCCACATCCCATTCTATATCCTCATACAGCTCTAGGCAGTGTCTGCCAGGAGAGCTACCTTCAGATCCCTCAGACTGCCCACCTCGTCACCAGTAGTTAAAATGAAATTCAGTACAGGCTTTGAGTGGGAAGACAGGTGGGCACTGAGACGCCAAAGGTTACAGGATAGTCTGGGAGCAAGCTTGACTGGCTGTCCTGCATCATCTCAGTACACCTGTGAAATGAGGGATCTCAGAGGCCAGTGTACTAGTGCCATCCTGGCCCAGAACTGTCCTGCATTTCAAGGGCTGAGCAGAACGGATTGAATCTGGGCATGGGATGGGACTACAGGATCAGCAAGAAGCTACTGTGAGCCAAGTCAGTAGGCTTGGTCAACCTGCTGGGTTCCATTTGGAAAATGGTCATAGCACACAGGTCCCATCCTTAGAACCTGGCAGAAGAGGCAAAGCAGTCTCATCATTGAGATTAACTGCTGGGCCAGCTCAGCCCCATGAAGTCCCAGGCTAGTACCTGGTAGACACATGGGCCTCTTGCTTCCTGAGATCCTAGGGTCCACCCAGTCACTCCAATGCCCTCCCTCTAAAGCACAGGTGAAAACAGAAGCAGCTAGAGACTACTTAAGTACACCAGACATCCAACAGGTTGATCCCATCATGGCTAAAACCCAGCTCTGCCAACACATTGGCTGTACAGCCTGGGGTAAATTGCTGCCACCCTGGGCCTCTCTGCCTGGGGAGTAGGGTATAAACAGGGTTGTAGTTAAACATGTCTCCAAAACCATTGTTCATGATTCTGTCTTCCTAGGTCTGGGGTACAAGGTGGAACAGAGGTAGAGGGGGAGATACCAGTGGACTCCCTCCCACTGGGTTCTGCCTTGACAGAGGCCTGTCCTTAAGGAATCCCGCGACCCTCTGGGAGAAGTAGCCCCGAGGGGCAGATAGCTGATCGGAAGTGGGGTGTTGTGAAGTATGACTTTTTAATTCTCTGTCTCTCTCTCTGTCTGTGTCTATACACACACACACACACACACACCACACACACACACAAACACACTGGCTTGCCCTTCCCTCCTGTTGCATTTTCCAGGACATTGGGTGCTGTTAGGCAGATTGTATACGGAAAGACTTCAACCCAAGAAGAGGCTGGAATCTACTGACCCAGCCTTCTCTTCCAGGATGTAGCTGGCCCAACTCTTCCCTCACCTTCAATCTATCTCCTTCCCACCTGTGTCTTATGACTCACAGACTCACAATGCGGGCCGTGGGAATCATGTCAGGGTGCCCATTGGTTAGGCAGAGAAATCATGGCCCAGGAAATCCCTTCCATGTCCACCAGGATCCTCTCCAAGGACATGGAGCCCTGCAGCCACTCAGGTATGTGGGTGTTTACATGCATGTTGGTGGGCATATGTGTGTGCCAGGGAGAAATTGGAGGTCAGCAGGTTGGGCAAGAGAGGGACTATGGCTGGGCTTTGCACAAAACATTTCAGCCCCAGCTTCAGGCTCCCTGGGACATTCTAGAAGGAACCCCATGGGTACTTAGCCAGTCTCAGCACCCTTCCGTCATTGTTCTATGTGAGGAGAGTGAGCGACTGGAAATGGCCACACCAGATTCTGATGAGGCCCTGGGAACAGGCTAGCAGCAGTGAATCTGGTGACAGCAACAATCAGCCTCCAGTGACTCAGCTGACCCCAGGCAGGGCAGTATGACACTTCCTTCATGGTGGCCCTTCAAGCTGGTGAACAGAACTGTCCCTTCATCCCTTTAGGATGTCACTCTCGGGCTACCCTGATGTGCTGCCCCAGCTCTGGGTCTGAGCCACAGCAGATGCCACATCACATCCCCGCCGTGATGCTGCTTCTAAATGTGCAGGCTGAAGAAGAACCTGTGGCCACACTTCCAGATCCTGCTCACAGCTGGACGTTCTAGACCCTTGAAAAAACCAGGACAGACAGGCCCTGGAGGTAGCCAGAACCCCAAGGGGACCCAAGGTAGAGGCCTTCCTAGAATGACATTCAAACCTTAGGCATTCAAAACATACCAAGATCTTGCTATCACTCATCTTTTTGGATAAAAGCACCCACAGTACCCAGCCCACCCCAGCCACTTGTGCTATATGGGATTCAGTGGGGGAGGGGCCACCTCAGGTGGCTCCAGGCTCAAACAAGCACCCTTCAATAACTGCGCTCATTTTCAGTAGGCTTATCTTCCCTGCCCCTGAGGAACTGGATAGAAGACTCAGCAGTTAAAAACACTGGCTGATGTTGCAAAAGACCCAGGTTGTGTTCCCAGCACCCACATAGTGACTTACAAACAGCCATAACTCCAGTTCCAGGAGATCCAAGGCCCTCTTCTGGCCTTCATGGACACCAGGCATACATGCAGACAGAACATTCATGTAAAAAAATTTTTTTAATTTGGGCTGGAGAGATGGCTCAGAGGTTAAGAGCACTGGCTGCTTGCTCTTCCAGAAGTCCCGAGTTGAATTCCCAACAACCACATGGTAGTTACAAATCTCTATAATGCATTCCAGCGCCCTCTTCTGGCCTGCACTGGAGGCATACACGCAGGCAGAACACTGTATACATAATAAATAATAAATATTTTTTAAAAATTTAATTAAAAACCTGTAGGACCCTTGCTAAAACCTAAGGGCATCCCCTAAGCTACCATCCCTCATGTCTGCATAGGGGAGAGAGAGGGGCATGAATAGCACCTTAGGCAAGAAGTGCGACCTTGGGGCTGGAGAGATGGCTCAGTGGTTAAGAGCACCGTCTGCTCTTCCTGAGGACCCGGGTTCGATTCCCAGCACCCACATGGCAGCTAACAACTGTCTGTAGTTCCAGTTCCAGGCAATACACCAAGGTAAATAAATAAAGTTTTAAGAAAAAAAAAAAAAAAAAAGAAGTGCGACCTTAATGTCCATTCACAGGTCCAGAGGCTGAACCCCATAGACCCATGGCAGGAATAACATGTAAGACCCCCAGTACCAACCACAGAGTCAGTGAGCTCAGATAGCAAGACTGACAGAAATCAAGGCAGCAAGCTGCCAAGAACAGCTCGGCTGAATCCCCTGATTTCTAGTTCCAGAGTGACCCACCAAGCAGAGACCCTGGCTTTTCATGGGCATTCCACTGGGTAGGGCCCCTTTGGGTAGAGAGATTGCCTTGAAGGGACTCCTAAGTATCTCTGACGGGGTGGGCGTGGCCGGGCAAGGCCCAGGAGCTGTTCTCAGGACCTACCTGGACAACTCTGATGCAAAGGGACAGACCCAGACGAGGAAGCAGCGCCGGATTTTCCCCAGGTGTGGCCCCAGGTATAAAGAAGCACACAGCCAGGCTCCACAGATGCAACACTGGGACCATCGCCACGTGTGAGGCTGATCCATTTCTGCTGCCATGGCCACCGCCATCGCCACTGTGATGGTGAGCCTGGCACTTTCCCAGCCCCATGACTGCCTATCCCAGAAGGGTGGATGTGGGGAGCTTCTCTCAGAGCTTAGATGCACCCGGATGCCTTTAGGCTAAGCCTATTTCCCTACCTACAGAAGGAAGTCTAAACCCCATCTTTTCAGCGAGAACTAGCAGGCTCTGGAGGCAATGGGGTGTTCTCTAAGCTACTCCTAACCATACACCTACCTGCTCCCTAGTGTCTCCTGCTTCTAGCCTGCTTGACCACTGGGATGATCCACCAAGATCTCCCATTCAGGAGGAAATTTCGAAGCCATGGGGCCCCGAGGTGCTACTCTGCTGAGGAACTGTCTCAGGACCAGGCTCTCCCACACCTGCTAACCCGAAGTGCCAGATGGGAGCAGGCACTCCCTGTGGCCCTGGTGTCCACTTTGGAGGCCACGGGCCACAGGAGACAGCATGAAAGACCTGGAACACAGTGCCCTGTGCTTCGGCCAGAAGAAGTACTGGAAGCTGACACCCACCAGCGCTCCATCTCGCCATGGAGATATCGGTGAGGTTAATGGGGTCTCCACTGGTGGGTAGTAGGGTGGCTTTGCTCCCATTCTGGAGCCTTAGGTCATCATCTCTTCAATGGGCATGCCCACCCACCTCAACCTCTAAAAACACATTCCCCTGAAAAGCTGTAGTTTGGGCCAAGGGAGACCAGGGCCTCTATTAAAGTCCCTGCTTCTCTGTTCTCAGAGGTTATGGATTAAATGTAGGCAGCATCATTTATTGAACACCAACTGAATGCCAGCCTTCTTGGTGCCCGCACCTTTCTGTCTGTAGCATTCAAATCCTGAACTCTGATTGTCTATTTCAGAACAAGCGGGGCAGCCACAAGTGGGTGAAGCCCTGATGGGTTGGGGTGGGGGGTGGTCTTTATGTGCCTATCATGCTGCATGGGGAAATTCAGATTAGTTTTAGATAGGGTCAGAGTGCATACCCTCACTGTTGTTGTCCCCACAGCATTGACACGGACGAGAACCGCTACCCACAGAAGTTGGCAGTGGCAGAATGCTTGTGTCGTGGCTGCATCAATGCCAAGACGGGCCGTGAGACAGCCGCTCTGAACTCTGTGCAGCTGCTGCAGAGCCTGCTGGTCCTGCGGCGACAGCCTTGCTCCCAAGATGGTACAGGAGACCCTACGCCGGGATCCTTCACCTTCCACACTGAGTTCATCCGAGTGCCTGTTGGTTGCACCTGTGTTCTTCCAAGGTCTGCACAGTGATGGCTTCCGCTGTGGCCCACTGTGCTGCACCAGGCTCCTTCCGGGCCGGACATTCCAGGCATCCCCACAGAGGATGCCTTCTATTTATGTGTATTTATTGCCTATTTATTGACTGACTCAAGAGTGCAGCAGAGGCTATACCCTACCCTTTGCCAATGATCCCTGACCAGTGTCCAAATGCAAACTGCTGGTCTCAGGACTGGAAAGGTCAAGCATCCCCATGTCTGGAAGGCTACTCTCTGTGGCTCTCCAACGTTAGAGTATTCTGTCATCAAAGGGGAGAGATAAAGCACATCTGAAATCCCAGCCCTCAGCAAAGGCTGGGAAGTTGCCTTAAGTTCTTGGACAGCCTGGTCTACATGAGTTTCAGAAAAGCCAGGGCTATTTAGTGTGACTGCCTCAAAAGAGAGGGTGGGGTGGGCCTGAAGGAACCAGCTTCCTCTCCTTCCGCCTCTAGCAACAGTGACAGGCAGGGAAATGAGGAGCTGGCTGTGTCACCCCAGAGCCCTGGTTCTGCTCAGTGTCGCCCTCCTAGCTGTTTTTAAACAATTATTTATTTTAACTGTGATTAAATGGACATAGTTCAGTGCTTCCTTTATTTATTCCTGAAAGTTGACTTTTCTTCTCCTGGCCCGTCCACCCAGTGGGTGCTCAGAGGCTACTAAACCCCCAAATTCCTTTCCTAAGGTATGCATGCTGAGAAGGTGCTGCTGAGGTGGGGGATGGGTTTCAATACAGCATGCACAGCTGTTAGGCCTGGGTCTCCACCTTCTACAGGAGGGAGCCCCTGACCCAGGCAGGGAACGGAATTTTCTCATATCATGATCTTTGCTCTTTATTATTTTGGCCATTTGGGCACACCATTTCTGCCTTAAATTAATCCCAGGAACACTCCTCTGCACCAAGACAGGCAGGCATTGGCACAACAGTCCTCTCCAGCATGGCTATGCCAGGCCTCTCTGTAGTGGAGACCTAGGGCTGTGAGGCCAAACTGGAGACCCAGACTCCAGCCTAGGGCCAGGAGCCACCAGGATGGCAGCCTGTACTTGGGACCCATTAGATGCCTTTGGCGAAAGCAACTGGGAGCCAGTGGTTTCCACTATGGGAAGACCTAGACTAGTCTCAGGGTTCCACTTGTAAGCATGAACCCAACCAGGGTCTACTAGGCAGTGGTCAGGCCTTCCCTGACTGGCCTGCAGGTCTCCAGGCAGGACTAATCTCCATGTCAGATCTAGTATGAAGCATAGCACCTCTCCCAGCCTCACAGAATGAACTACTTCTCCACAGCAGCTGTGCACCGTTTATTACAATGGGCATCACCACCCCCTGATGGTGATTCCAGGAAACCTCAAACAGGAGCAGCAGACAGCCACTGAAGGTCACACAACCTCATCTGTCACTGGAATCGGATTGACCTGGGGGCCTCCAGGCGTGGCTGCCTCCTCTTTATCCACACTCGGCTTCTTTCGGACTTCCACTGGTGGCCGAGGTGGGGGGTTGGTGGGTGGTTGCTTGATGGTGCCTCCAACCTGTGGCCGCTCCTTGGGTTTGGGCTCAATGGGGGTCCATTGCTCACCCCGGATGGCTGCCTGAGGGACAGAGAGGAATTATGGTATGTTTACTATTACAGGGATTCCAAGGGAACATGGGTCCTAATCCCTAAGCAGGATGGGAATGGCTTACATTAATTGCCTGGCCCAAGGCCACACAGTCAGGATCTGGGACTGCCTGACACCAAACCCAAGCTGTGTGGCCATGGTGGGAGGGCAGCGAAGGAAGCATAGAGCCTCTGGGCTTCTGTATCACTCACAGAAATATTTCCAGAAATTCCATGACCCACATAGCTCCCAGATCCCCTCTAAGGAAAACCCACCCATGCTAAGGCCTCCCCAAGGGTGTCAAGCATTCTGTAGGAAGCATGTAGGGCTGGGTGCTAAAGAATACAAGCAGAGAACTTGCTGGGGAAAGTGTGGCCATTCCCCTGCCTCCACCCGCCCTTCCACAGCAGCAGGCTCAATCTATCTAAAAATGTGCATTTAAATTTAGTATCCCACAGGGCAGTGGTGGCGAGTGCCTTTAGTCCTAGTATTTGAGAGGTTAAAAGCATGCAAATCTCTCTGAGTTCAAGGCCAACCCAGTCTACAGAGCAAGTTCCAGTCACAGCTACTCAAAGAAACACTGTCTCAAAAAACAAAAACAAAAGCCATAATTAAATAAATTTAGTATCCCACAATGCTTGAGAGATGCAAACTGTAGAACACAGACACCTGTGGCTACACCTTCTAACACCTGTGGCTACACCTTCTAACACCTGTGGCTACACCTTCTAACACCTGTGACTACACCTTCTAACACCTGTGGCTACACCTTCTAACACCTGTGACTACACCTTCTAACACCTGTGGCTACACCTTCTAACACCTGTGGCTACACCTTCTAACCAATAAACTAGAAAATTCTATACAGAAGAATGCAGCTGGGAGAAGAGAATCAAAAAGATATCTATATGATCTCAGGAAGGGTGAAAAGGCTTTTATGAATGTAAACAAAGCTAGGTGACATAGCACATGCCTGCCATCCAGCATTAGGAAGCAAGAAGATCAGAAGTTCAAGGCCTCTTCAACTACATAGCAAGTCTGAAGCCAGACTGGGCTACATAAAACCTCCTCTTTCTCTCAAAATAAGTAAATAGTTAGGTAGGTGCTGTGGGATAATGCTCTTTATACTGTAAAGATTTCTCATTCATATTGGCTTAATAAAACACTGATTGGCTAGTAGCCAGGCAGGAAGTATAGATGGGGTGACCAGACTAGGAGAATTCTGGGAAGAGGAAAGGCAGAGATGCGGTCACCAGATAGACACAGAGGAAGGAAGATGGGAATGCTGGACTGAGCAAAGGTACCATGTGGATAAACATAGATAAGAATTATGGGCTAATTTAATTGTAGGAGCTAGTTAGTAATATGCTTGAGCTACTGGCCCAGATTTACCATATTAAGCTTCCGAGTCAATTATTTGGGAAGTGGCTACTGGGTATTTTGGAATTGTTAGTGGACAGAAACTTCTGGCAACTAATAGGTAGGTAGATGACAGACAGACAGACAGACAGATGCTTCTGTGTCATGAGCCCCTGGGCAGTGCACACAACAGATACATCCCCAAACACAGGCAGGCTTCGAGGAATGGGCCCACACTGAAGCTGGGAAGTAGGACCTGGAGCAGCCACACTGCTTCTCTGAGTTCTCCTTACCCACCTACCTATCAGAGCTGCAATGCAGCTTCACCAGGGAAGTGCCCAGCATGCACCAGATGTGCACTGACGAAGCTGATGTGAGCCAAGTAAGCTGTCCTGGGGGACACGGGAATGGGGGCTAGAGGGGGCTTGCTATAGAGCGCAGCCACTTACCAGCAGGTAGATCACACTGGCGATGACCAAGCACACGGTCCCCAGGATAGTGGCCAGCAGGAAGCCTGCGGGCACTGACAGCCTTGGGGGTTAACAGGAGGAAGCGGAGAAACAGTCAGAGGGTATCTTGAGCTCTTGGCCACAAGGTCTCAGAGGGAGACTCCATCCCCAGGGCCTTAGTATAAGTAGAGGCCAGCTCTCCATGTCTCTGATTTGGTGTAAACTGTTCTCTGCAGGGGTATGTCCTTTGATGCAAGCCCCAGATACCATATTGGGGAAAAGCTGAGGTGTGGCCACAAGGGGTGTCCCAGTCCAAGCTTAGCTACTAGGTCTGGTGTACACTGCATGACAGGCGACATTGGGACCTTCTGCCTCCCCTGAAAGCTGGGCTCTTCTGTCTGAACAGACATCAGTAAAGAAGGGACTTGGCTGGACCATGACCCCCTGTGCAGGCTACAGACCCATGGGGTGTCTCCTCCTAGTCTCCATTACCCCAGAGCATTGGCAGGGGACTCACAAGAAGTGGAGGACAGCCCGGATGTAGTAATTTCTTGTGAGGGGCCCAAACAGCTTCACCACAGTCGTCAGGTACTTTTGTCCACTAGAGGCAGAGGGAAGACAGAAGGTCAGGTCATTGGCACCAGTCACACTCAGGACCTCCTTGTCACTCCCTATCCATCTCCTTCCAGGGAGGACCCTTTTCCAAAGAGGTCCTTTTCCTCCTGGTCACATGCGCCCAGCAGCAGGGCAGGCCTTGGGCTGAAAGCTCCGGACAAGCCAGCCCCAGACCACTCCGGTGGGAATGCTTACCACCGCTCCATGGTGGATCCCTTTTTCCTCTTTCCCCGGGGGTACTCCAGCAGACAGATGAGTACACCTGCAGCGCTGTGCTGTGGTTAAGGAAAGCCTCGCTTGGCCTAAGTAAGCTAGTGTGCACGGCCACTGGCCCAGACCTGCTCTCCCACCTCATCTGTCCTCAGGGTCTGGCCAGAGTCCCTTATCCAGCAAGATGGGAGGAGGCAGTGGACTCTGAACCAAGCCTTGGGATTATGGGCCTCAGCTCCATATTTGCTTGAACCCACTCTGTGGCCTTTAGCAAGTGGCTCCCCAGCCCCATGCTTTGGCTTCTAAAACTGCAGACAGCTTCCTAAGGCTGTGACCAAACAGAATAGGTGTTAGCCCTCTGGAGACTGTGAAGTGCCCTGGACTTCAACGGTTGTAATACCACAACTTTCTGGTCCCCAGCAAAGGATACATAGAGTAGGCACCGAAATACCACTGTGTGAAGCGCCCAGCGGTGGCCACGATGCCCCCTGTGATGAGGACTAAGGATGGGGGGAGGTGGTTAGGAGGGGGTACCTGCTGCAGCTGGGAGCCAACTTGAGCTTGCCCCGGGCTAGGACCACCTCCAATTCTCTGCCCCATTAGGAAATGCCTGTATATCAGGGAGCGTTACGGGGCAGAGAGACACTCAGTGACATGCCAGGGTGAGCTGAACTTGCGAGTCCCGCCTTAGCTCCATGATAGCTGTCTGAGCTTACGTTCTTGTCTGCCTGACAGCTACAGCCCCTTCTTTTCAGCTCTGGTGTTTCTCTTGGTCCTTTTGTAAGAGCACACACCTGGACTCCATCCCCCAAAAAGCAAAAAAATAAAGGAACAAAATCCTGCACAGAGCCGTGCCACAATGGAGCCACGGTGATTCCCAACCTCCCTTGTTTCACAAGTTCTTGCGTCTGTGTCTTTAGCTCAGATGATGTTGAAGTGATGCGCTCTGTAAATAATTAGCAGCTCACTTTCTTCAGTTGTTGTTTTGAGAAAGCCTGGACACACTGGCTGAAGGGAACTCCTGAGCCCCGCTCCAAGGGCTTGGAATGCAGTATAGAGAGCCACAGCCTGCTTACTTTTTCTTTTCCTTCCTTCTTTTCTTTCTTTTTATTTATTTATTTTTTTTGTTGTTTTTTGAGACAGGGTTTCTCTATATAGCCCTGGCTGTCCTGGAACTCACTCTGTAGACCAGGCTGGCCTTGAACTCACTGGGAGCCACCTACCTCACGTTCAGAGCGCTGGGATTAAAGGTGTGTGCCACTACCACATGGTATATTTTTTGTTTGTTTTCATACCTTTTTTTTTTTTTTTTAGTTGGTTGCTTTTCTAGTCCCTGAATCAACCATAGTTTACTGTTCTTTCTGTCTTTGGCATATTTGGAGGCTTCTAGTCCATAATTATGATGGATAAGGTGATGTAGCTGTGCTTTTATTTTTTAAACCAATTGTAAGAATGAATTTAGGATATTTTATTGGCAAGATGATGGAGTGAGTAAAGGCACCTGCCACCACGCCTGCTTCACCCTGATGACAGGACCACACAGCAGGAGAGGACTGACGCTATAGTTGTCCCTGGCTCCATGTGCCTATTATCTTAGCATGGTGGTGCCCAACTATTAATCTGAGTACGAGGGAGGTAGAGGCAAGAGGATCTGAGTTCAAGGACAACCCAGTGTCTGTGAGAAACTGTCTCAAACCAACAAGTTGGCTGGGTTGGAGGAGTACTTGTGTAGCATGCGTGAAACCCTCAACTCAATCCCTGGCAATGCTTAACCTGGACATGGTGGGCTCAAATGTGATCCCAGCGCTTGGGAGGTGGAGGCAGGAAGACCAGGAGTTCAAGACCAGCCTCACTTACACAGTATGTTCCAGGATCAGCTGGGATACATGAGACCCTGGATCCTAGCACTTGGGAGTAGAGGCAGGGAAACCAGGAATTTCAAGAGAACAGCTGAACCCCTGAAACATGAAACCCTGTCTCATAAGTAAAATACAGGAACCTGTTGCAGATTTAGAGAGATGTGTGATACACTAAGCATAAGAAACTTCTTAAGATCTTGATTACGTGAGGGCTGGAGAGATGTTCAGTGTCAAGAGCACTGGTTGGTCTCCCAAAGAATCATTTTCATCTAGGTGTGGTCATGCTTGTTATCCCAACACTCTGTGGCTAAGACAGAAGGATCATAGATTTCAGGTAAAGACTCTAGTTCAGAAAAATAAACCAAAAAAATTTTTTTTCTTTCTATTCTAGAAGTTTGCAATAAGTTTACTCAGACTTAGCAAGCATTTTTCAAAGGTAGTGATGTGTAATTCCTATTTTTTAAACTGAGATGCACACGGTTAAGTTACTCTATTTCCCATCCTAATATTTAAAAATAAATTCTCCATGTATTTAAGGCTACTTACTGCAAAATTCCTCCTACCCGTGGGTGAGCTTAAGGAAGCCGAGTCTCACTTGTTAGTCATCTGGCCCTTTCCATTCCCTCTCCTGTGACAGCCCTTCTCTGGATTCAGTTTCCCTCTTGCTGAAGCACATCTGCTAATCACCTTTGCACCGAGGGTGCATTAGCCAAAACCCAGCAGACCAGTACAAGTGGAGAGGGCAGACCCTTTCCTCAGCACCTAAGACACCACTCTTTTGGCATCTATGGTTGATCTGAGAACTTTAGAAGCTAGTGTTAGCCCGTTATTTTTTTCCTTGTCTAATTTCATTTCAATGTGTTCAAGAAGAGATTTGAAAATGAATTCTTACTCTCTTCAGCCTAAAGTCATTTCTGGGAAATGTTTGCCCAGCCTCCAGAGCGCCCTCCCCCACACTACAGATGCTCTCCTGTGGAACTTCTTTGCTTCTCAGGGTCACTCTTCCTGTACAACATATGACACAACTCTATGTAGAAATCCCTATGGGGTGGTTCCTCCCAACTTCCTTTTGTCTCCTTCTTCAGGGCTGTGCATCCTCAGTGTATCCACAACCACCAAGACTTGATCTATGTGCATCTGGAGACAGTGCCGGTGAATTCACTTTCTCCAATCCAGTTGGCCATTTATCTCCTTTGGCATTCAAGGTACACTTTTTTGTTTTTTAGTGGCACCAGCACCCAGTGGGTGCCCTACCCTATGGGTGCTGACTCCTCACAGGGTTTGCTTCCTCAAACAGTGAGCTAATGAGAGCTCATGCCAGTTAGGGTGTGCATTTCCCAGCATCCTGTGTGCCTAGCCGAAGGTTTCTCCCTCAAATCAGAGTTTTCTAACTTCTGCATCTGTGAGTGAAGGCAGCCTCACTCCAGCAGCCTGCACAGGCCCAGATCTCAGGTTTTGACTGTTCATGATCCCACCTGACCCCCAGCAGCTACAACAGCACATGGCAGATACAAGAACTTAGGAGTCTTGCTTGGGTGGTGACCCCTGCATTCTCCAGCACAGAGACCCTGGAATGGCCTTAGGAAAAGCTGCCATACTGTCCTGGGCCTCTCCAGACTTGGGGCCCCTCTCCTAATCTTCAAAGAGCACTGGTTTATTCTTATGCTTGGCTTGCAGCTCAGCTACACATTAACTTTCCTGTTTTGCTGGCCAGTATTAAGGGTGTGCTCTGCAGGAGGGGTCTTTTGGTCACACATTCACTCAGCCTGCTATCCCATAGTTCTTAGGGCGTCCATTCTGAGCATCTGCTCTGCTGCTGCCACTAAAGGGAGGGGATATCCTTGATCCACGGAGACTCAAGGACTCATTCCTAAACCCAACCAAGAATAACGACTATGTTCGGGACTCTGAGATAACATAAAGACCAAAACCCATGGCTTGCTTAAAAAGTGATACACTTTAACAGAGGGTCCTCATCGAGATGAATCAGGCTACCTGAAAATGGATTGTCTCTGGGCAGATAACATCTGAGGGGAGGAGAGGGAAGGAAGGCAGCAGCTAGCCCCGGGTGCTGTGGAGGCAGCAGTGTGTGCAAAGGCCCCGGTACACATTCAGGAAACTCAGAAGCAGAAAAGCAGCTGTACAGCCTGCAAAGCAGGAAGAACCCGGGAGGCAAACAGAGGCCCCAGCAGTCAGAAGCAGGTCCTGAGATGGATCCTGGAGATGATGCGGCCAGAACAGACGGGAATTTCTGTGATTTTGAAACAAACAAGCAAACAAACAAAAAAAAACAACCCAAACCAGCCTGGCAGTGATGGTGATACTGGGGAGGCCAACCTGGCCTATAGAGCAAGTTCTAGGACAGCCAGAGCTATTACACACACAGACAACCCCTGTCTCAAAAAAAGAGAGAAAGAAAAAAAAAGAAACAATCTTTAGTGGTCAGGAGTGCTCACTGCTCTTGTAGAGGACCTGAGTTTGGTTCTCTGCACCCACAGATCAGCAGCTCAGAAGTCATTGGTTCTGTAATTCCAGTTCCGGGAGATCCAGTACCCTCTTCTAGCCTTGGGCTGCAAGCACCTGCACCTATTCACATACACACACAGACACACAGACACACAGACAGACAGACACACACATACAGACATACACACACACAGACGCACAAATGTGCCCACACACATACAGACAGACAGACACACACACATACAGACAGACACACAAATGCGCACACAGACAGACAGACACACACACACACACATACAGACATACACACACACAGACGCACAAATGTGCCCACACACATACAGACACATACATGCACACACACACACACACACACACACACACACACACACACACTACACATTATTTGAAAAGTAGAGTGTTAAAAAAAAAACTGTGGAGGCTGGAGAGATGGCTCAGAGGTTAAGAGCACTGACTGTTCTTCCAGAGGTCCTGAGTTCAATTCCCAGCAAAACCACATGGTGGCTCACAACCATCTATGATGAGGTCTGGTGCCCTCTTCTGTAAAACTGTATGCATAATAAATAAATAAATCAAAAAAAAATTAAAAGAAAAAAGAAAAAAACTGTGTTCCTGTTGGTTGGACCTAGACTGTCCAGAACCCTCCCAGGCTGATTGTACTTTCCAAAAACAAGGGAACGCCAGAGGAAGTCCCATTTGATAGAGAAAGTGGCCACAGCCAGTGACTTTTCTGGATTCTCTGCTGTCTCTGAAGGACACAGGAGAGTGTGTCAGTCTGGACATTAATTAACTGAGGCAGAGATCTGCACACCATATGTGACAGGACACGTTGAGTGGCTAGCACACACTGTCGAGCCCGGGTCTTCCCACCCCAGCTGTGTCTGCCACCTCTGCTTCCTGGAGGGAACCTGAATATTCACAGTTCTCCACTGGCAGGCAGGTGGGAAGTGGACAGAAGGCAAGATCAATCTAAACTGGGCCACCATTCTCGAAGGGCTTCAGCTTCAGAGCCTTCCACCCCAGAACGGAGCTTCCAGTGTGGACTTGAGGGATCCCTTCGTCACCTCCCCTATGCATTATTTCCAGGTGAGCGGAGGTGGGTCTGGGCCCCCACCCCCGCCCTTGCAGGTCTTTCTTGGCTAGCCTTGGTTTTGAGGCATGTACCCAATTTCTCTTAGTCTCAGGCCTGACGCTCCTGGTCCGGTCTACTAGGTTCCTTCCCTAGTGCAGTGAAGCCCAGGGGTCCCACTACTCCTTGGCAAACCTGCCAGCCTATCCGGATTGTTCGAGCCATGGCCAGTATCATACTGAACAAAGCCAATTATTCAGCACCTTAGCCCGGGCTAAGATCACTCGGTGTCCGGACTCTTGTGAAATACTTTCTGCGCACACTCCGCTTGTGGGATGGAGCTGGATGCTCCTCTAGGATGAAATCAGCTCCTATCCCAAGCCTCTCCAGGAGAAGATAGCGACCCCCAAGAACAGAGCCCCTGCTCCAGTACAAGCGGGGTCTTCCGGTGGGTTTTCCTAACCACGCGGGAAACCACCGGGCAAATGCCTCTTCCCCAGCTGCGAGCAACTTCCTCCTCTGAGGTCCCAGCATGAACAGAGCTGGGTGCAGGGTGGGGTCCCAGAGCGGGCGGCCAAGCGAGGCCAGCAGCAGCCACCGCCCGCTCCAGGCCCTGGGGCTCTGGCAGCCCGCGCTGGGAGGTCCACAGTGCCAGCCCGAGCCCCCACTTCTCCCGCAGCGCCCTAGGGGTCCTGACCGGCCTCTCCGCCCGCAGCCCTCTTCACTCACTCAGGCCAGATGCCAGCGCCTGCTCGTTGGCCCACATGGCCCACTCGATCTGCCCCATGGCGAGGACCCGGAACACGCAGCCGCCGGGTCTAAACTCTGTAGCCCACTCTGCAAGTCCTCACCGATAGGACCGCCCCCTGCTCAGGCTCCGCCCCTTTGGGCTGCGCCCTAGAGGCCTCCTCTGCGTCTCTCCTTTGAGCCTTGGTGGGTTGGACAGCCTCCCCAGGGGCGTCCCTCTGGCTGGAATGTGCCTTGGCAGGAGTTGGCCTGTGAGTTGGGATGGTTCCCTCATCCCCCCTCACCTCCCCCCTCCACCCCAGGACAAAGGCAGATCCAAAAGGATGAAGTTACTTCTGACCCTCTGTGAGATGAGACAGGTGTGGCCTGGATCACATGATTAAATGGAGGGCGAGGGAGATGATAGGCAAGGCTGGGAAAACCCACAAAGCAGGGGACGGCTAACACTATTGCTCTATTGTCTCTTTCCTCTGGCCCAGACCAGCTCAGCAGCAGCAGCAGCATGTATGCTAGTGTATGGCACAGGGTGTCAAGGGGGCGGGAGACTCACAGGAGGGCACAGGCTGGCTTGTGGGCTTTGGGAAACAATTCTAGAAGAACCTATGTCAGGCCCCACCTCTCCACTATGTAAACAAGACAGAACTCAATGGCAGCAACGACCTGAGCAGTCACTGAACTGTAGATCACAGAACCTAGAAAGCTGATTTACAAAGAGAAAGAAGAGCCAAGGCAGGCAGGCAGCAGCACACTTTATTCCTGGGGTCGTCCATTACCTGCACCTTTATGATGCACCCACACCCACAACAGACCCCACCCTTTGGGCTTAACAGCCTCTACCCTCAAGGGGAGGGCTCTGGTCTTTATATGAATCTCAGCAGAGGAACAGCAGATTAGACATCATCCTCCAAGTTCAGCTGGTTACTGAGCCTCTTCAATGAGAGACCACGGCTACCCTTTCCTAATGAGCTCCTGTCCGGAATACAGGAAGGTCCACAGAAACCAGCAGGAAAAATGAGGCACTTGAAAGGGGACTGACCCCAGCCCCCTGGCTGCCTAGACGACTGCTCATCACAATTCCATGTCCCCCAGCACAGCATTATCATCAAGCATCTCCACAGGCATGGCCAGTCAGCACACCAGCTCCCTAGTCCCGATGAGCAACCCTTTCTCCAGTGGCACCAGGGATTGGGCATGGAAGAGGTCAGGGGTCCTGTTGCGGCAGGCCATCTGGGCCTAGCAGATGAGCATGTGCGTTGTCTAGGACTTGAGGCCCTGGTCCGACCTAGGGGAGAAAAATCAGTGTCTAATCATGGGTAATAGCAGTAGCCCTACCCTCTGCTCGAGGGACTTTACAAGCCAGAGACTCTAAAGTAGGATTGGATTGGGAGGAGGGGGTCCCTCCCTTCCTGGTAAATCCATACCAGCTTGCCCAAGCTAAACCACCTGAGCTGCAAAGTGCCCCTAACCCTGGCTTGGCCAGACCCTGGGGATCTCTGTGACCCTCAGTATATGTTTGGTGTAGAAAGCAGTGCTTTAGAGTGAGCCTCTATTGAACAGGATCAGGAGATACAGGGATGCTAGCCTGTTTGTGATAGGGAGCATCCTGAGGGCAGTCTTGGGGACCCCAACACCTACCTATGCTGGTGGTAAAAGTGATCACTTTTTATCTGCCTGGCTTCTCTTGGTCCTGACTTACTTTCACATCCCAAATGCCCCGACCTGCCTCCTCTACTAAACATCTACTGAGAGGAAATGAGCAAACCAGTTTCTGATGACTCTGAGCCTTAAGCACAGCATGTGGCTACTTTAGTGCCATGGCTGAAGTTAGCTTCTGCTTCCTGCCTAAGACAGAGCAGAGGGAAGGAGCCTGGGGCCCCAGCAGATAAGGAGGTGCCTGCCATGTCCTCACTGGGCCTCACCTGAGTGGCGATGATATACTGCACAGCACCAGGGCTGGGCTCCATAGCGAGTGCCGCTTTCAGCTCACTGGAGAGAAGAACAGGCGTCACCGGCAGCCCCTTTAGGAACCTGGGCAAAGAAAGCAGAAGTATGTTTGTGATGCCATGTGTGGTTGGCCCAGATGGCAACTCTTCAGACAGGTGGGCAGGAGTCTGATAGAAGCAAGGTTTCTTTAGGAATGAAGAGAACACTATGAATGAGATACTGCAAAGGGGCAGAGAGCGGTCACATCCTGGGAGACCCGGGACCACACGCACAGGCTCAAAGCTGTTCACTAAGGAAGATACTGATGCATTTCCTAATAAAACTCAGTCCTAGGCTGGAGAGGTGGTTCAGAACACTTGTTGCTCTTGCAAAGGACTGAGGTTAGGGTCCCAGCACCCACATGGCAGCTCACAGCCACCTGTGACCTGTAATTCCAGTTCCAGGGGACTGAGGCCCTCCTCTGACCTCCAAGGATACTGCACACATATGGTGTATTGACATTCACACAGGCAAAAGTACTCAGCCTAAAAACTTCTAAATAGAGGCTGGAGCGATAGTTCAGAAGTTAAGAGCACTGACTGTTCTTCCAGAGGACCCAGATTCAATTCCCAGCAACCACATGGTGGCTCACAACCATCTATGATGACATCTGGTGCCCTCTTCTGTATACTGTATACATAACAAATAAATAAACCCTTAAAAAAATTTTAAATAAACAAATAAATAAAATTCAAGTTAGTGTTTGGTGAGGGAGGGCTCCTGATCTACCAAGGACATTATTTCTCTCTGTTTAGAAAAAAAAAAGGGGAAGGGGGCTGGAGAGATGGCTCAGCGGTTGGGAGCACCGTCTGCTCTTCCAGAGGACCCGGGTTCGATTCCCAGCACCCACATGGCAGCTAACGGCTGTCTGTGGTTCCAGTTCCAGGCAAACACCAAGGCAAATAAATAAATAAATAAAGTTTAAAAAAAAAATCAACTTTTTGTGATAGGGTCTCATAGTATGGCCCAGGCTGGCTTTGAATTCACCTGTTGAACTTTGGTATTACAGGTGAGGGCCACCTCACTCACCTGAAATGTCATTTTTAGGAGGGAATATGGTATTTATTCATACATCTGCAACTGGTGTGGCTATGAGGAGAGACTTTCGATGCTGCAGGGTACCGTGGCTGGTGTCCCTGCCGGAGGACAGTCAGAGCCTGAGCTCTCCTGGCTGAGTATTTTGACTTCCACTGTTCCTAGCAGAATGTTCTGGGCATCTCTAGCAGGGAAGAGGGACATACTCACTTGTCTCCATTTGTTGCGGGGGGAAAGCTGTGCCTCACAGCTGCCACAAACTCGGCCACAGTGTCATCCAGGGTGAAGATCACGGCATTGGGACCCGCATCAAATGTGTATGCCACCTGGAAGCCAAAGTGTATCCCAGCTGTTCACTGAGCACCCTTAGCTCTGACCGGCTACCTGCTGGGGAACCTAGGGTCGGCTAGAGTTAAATAGGATCCATGCAACCCAACCAGGAAGTGGTATCAATTAGACACTGGTGTGACACACCTCTGTCTGGAACTGTGACCTGTGTGGTCATACACACAGCTAAGTGTGTATTAGGCAAGACACAAAACACAGAACAAACCAGAACTGTAGGGTAGAGTGTGTCTGCACCATGTCTGCCATGGCCCATCCTGGCATGTGCCAGGCAGTCACAGTCCCACCCACTCCCATCACCTTTGTCTGTCCATGTATACCACATCCCCATCGTTTGCCCATGCTCCTTACATCTGCCCACATCCCCTGCGGCTGGACCCTCTGCTCGACTGCACCCCCCATACACACACACCTTTGTCTGCCCATGGT
>PVIH01002082.1:165607-204302 GCA_004025045.1 Sigmodon hispidus
GTGAGTGGGTGAGTGGGTGGGTGGGTACAACACTCTGCCAGTGGGTCTGGGCATAGGCAGAGCCCTCACCTTGAGCAGGGTACTGGTCTCCACACTGGTCTGCATGCCCGCTGTGCTGCCCATCTGCTTCTTCTCGGCACTCACCTGAATGAGAGATGGCACTGGGCCTGGACCACAGGGGACCCATGGCACAGCCCTATCATTGGCCCTGCCTTCTACCAAACCAACCCTGGACTCCTGATCAGGGAGGATGATGTGGGTCGGGGTCTAGCCATATCACGGGAAGGGGTACAGCCCTACCATGTGGGAGCCGCTCCTGAGCCTACCACCAACAGCCTTGGTCTGTTCTCTAGCTCCTGCTGGCCTAAGATCCTGGTGAATCCCAGATAAATACGGCCCTTCCATTCTTACCCCAGCCCTGGATAAATAGCTCTTTTCCTATTGGCTGCATGCCCATCCACTTACCACTAGGATAAGGACTCGGAGTTGGGGCCAATGCCACTCTGGGGCTATCTGTCGGGCGATGCTGTCCTTTCCATCTGCCTGCTCCCCCATCTGCCACTCCACAAAGCCCCCGTAAAGACTGCGGCACGCACTGCCTGAGCCCCGCCGAGCCACTTCGGAGAGGTCCCCCTCAACCCCATAGACCCGGGCCAAGGTATAAGCTGAAGGTACAGGAAAGAGACATGGGAAGATGGATGAGGGTTAATGTGCCACATCGTCCACCTCTGCTAGGTGCTCCCCACCACACAGGGAATGAAATTCTGAGGAGGCACAGCTGGGACACTGGCATCTGGACTGGCATCTCCCAGCTCCACATCACTTCAGCAATGAGTTTGGAAATGTAGTCATAAACCACCCCAGGACCGGGGCTGGAGGACGTTTCTTTGAGGAGCTGCACCCGAGTCAAGCACTAAGGAAAGGGTGGTATTCAGAAGGCCACCAGGATCAGGGACCAAGGTGAAAGCCTGAGTAATGTGTCTTCAGGAAGAGAACGGTGGCTCTGGGGGAAGACGGTGACAAGGTCTTCTGAGTCTAGCAATGTCGAGAAGGTACTGTGCATCCAGGATGATGCAGGAGCCAGCCAGGGATAAGGGTGGCCTGAGCTCAGCATCAGCATCATGAGGACTGCCTGTGGCAGGGATGGAGTGTGTGTACACTAAATCAAGGCAAGGAAGCACCAGTGGTACCAATGGGCAAAGAGAGTTCCTAACAACAGAGTCAGCCAGTCCAGGGTCAGTCGGCCTGAAGCTGGGTCAAGACCTTGGAATTTTCAACAGAGTCAAGCCTCCCCGCCCACCCCCCGGGTATTTTCTACCTTCTACCTTCGGGTGGCTTCTGTCACTTGTGTCACTTGGGAGCTGAAGGGCCCTCACACAAGTACACAGATGGTCTGGTGATCAATTGCCTTGTGGGAAAGGGCCTATTTACAGGGAGCTCCAACAATGAAAGCTGACTGCTTAGAGACCCATACTACTACAAATCAGAACCCTGGGTCACCCAGTCCCTGTGAGCACCTACCTAGGCAGGCATAGCCCGCTGCTGAGGATGCCAGACCTGCAGCTGTGGGGAAGTTGTTCTCTGAGGCCACATGCACCTTATAGCTGAGGCTGAGGGGAAGTGCATCCCCGTCCCCTGTGCTCCTTCGCTTCCGAGCCAGGCGGCGAACTGCAGGAGAAAGGGCATTTGCCTGGGGCTGCGGGTGGGTAGAGTACAGCTGACCTCTGTGAGGCAGTAACTCCCAGACTTCCCACATGGACTTCCTCCTGGGGTGCTCCAACCCCAGCCCCCTCTGTCTGCTACTGGAGGCTTCCAAAGGGCACTCAGCATCCTTAAGGGCATAGCGTGAATCGCTGTCAACCCGACTCACTTTCTCTCAGGCAGGCCTGGAGCCTGGGCTGCCCCACATCTTCCTCTTGACCATTCAGCCAGATGCGGTCCTCTGTGAAGTCCTTGCTGATGGCGGCAGTTGTGATGGTTTTTAACTGGGGAAGAAAACAGGAGCCAATGCTGAGGACCAATGCCCACAAAGCATCCCTTTCTGCCCAGGAGGCTTTTCCTACCTACAGCTAGTATGGCTGTCCACTTGTGGAAGGACAAGCATGTAACAGGTCAGGGGGGCACTGACGTCAGCCATGGCTAGGTAGCAGGGAAGTGGACAAGCCCCTCAGGCTGGCCACACTGGCCTGGCCTTCACTATGCAGAGGTCTGTGTCACCCACAGCAGAACCATGGGTACCTGATCCCTCTTGAGTAAAGGAACCTAGGTTATAAAACTAGCCCTGGGGGCTGGAGAGATGGCTCAGCGGTTAAGAGCACCGTCTGCTCTTCCAGAGGACCCGGGTTCGATTCCCAGCACCCACATGGCAGCTCACAACTGTCTGTAGTTCCAGTTCCAGGCAAACACCAAGGCAAATAAATAAATAAATAATAAATAAATAAAGTTAAAAAAAAAAAAAACTAGCCCTGAGGTGTGGATGAACTGGTGTGGATGAAGAGGTAAGGTGACTGTGTGCTGAGCAGTCCAGAATGAATTCGGAGGTCACAGGCCACCTATGGGTCCCATGAGAAGCCACCCGTTCTAGCCATGAGAGCTCAGTGTCTATGTGTGCCATCACCTGGTCCTGGTGCAGGGTAACACTCAGAGAGGAGTTGATGGGCAGGATCAGTGCTTCATCTCGCTTCCCCCCTGCAACAATACAAGCCAGTGAGTGCCTGACACTCTCCACAGCTGCCCCCACCTCCATCCTGATCTCACTGCACAGGTGGTAGCACCACCTCAGCATCACCTCCTAGGCTGGTGGCAGACTCAGGGCTCAGGTTCCCAGAGTACAGCTGGAAGCCAGCCCACCTCTGCTCCACTCCACAGGGACGGGCATCTGCTAAGTATCACGTGCTTATGTGGCTAGTGGTCAGCTATTTCATCTGCTTGTCCACCCAGAGGAGCCCAGTTCCTGACCATGACTCAGATGACACCAGCCAGGACAGTCCCTCTCTACCCAGTACTCCAACCCACCTATTACAGCACACACAGCTAACTGTCCAGAAAGCCAGAGGAAATACTACCCAACATTTCTTTGTTGAGCATTGGCACATGTTCTGTTAATTTGGGATGTCTGAGCAGAAGACTAACAATGGGGGAGTGAACCTTTCCATATCCTTCACCATCTACTGACATCTGCACACAGGCAGCTCTCCAGGAGTCATGTGGCTGCTTTGAGGAAGATGGAGATGTCTTATCCTCTAAGACTGAATGAAGACCAGGTGTCCTGGACAAGCCAGCAGGAGGCCCCTGAGTGAGGAAGGAAGACTCTGGGTCCTTGACTCCAGGCATGGCTAGGATGTGTGGCTTTGGGTATACTTTGGGTTTCTTTCTGCCCATGGGTCTCAGCATCAAGGAGACTGGCAAAAGGCAGCTGAGTGAGACAAGCTTTTGCCAGTTTGCTCCAGCCTACCCTCTTCCCAAGGCCCTGGGAGCCTGGCTGGAGGGGTGTGCCATCCTTTCTGCCAAGGTGTGGCAGTTGAGGTGAAAGGGTATTCATAGGTGCTTCTTCCAGCCTCGCTGGGAGTTTCCAGAGGAGGCTTGATAGCTCCTACAGGAACTCTAGAGAGCCCCCAGCAGAAACAAGTGCCATACAATGTGGGTGGAAGCCCTTTACCTGCCAGAAAAGAAATGGTACCCCTGGGGCTGGAGAGGTGGCTCAGAGGTTAAGCACACCTATTGTTCTTCCAGAATTCAATTCCCAGCAACCACATGGTGGCTCACAACCATCTATAATGACATCTGGTGCCCTCTTCTGGCACACAGGCATAGTAGAGGCAGAATGTTGTATACATAATAAATAAATCTAAACAAAAAAAAAAAAAAAAGAAAGAGAGAAAGAAAGAAAGAAATGGTACCCCCCTTTCCACCAGCTAAAGGTTTTAATAGGACTTGAATCTCAGAATACTACAGAAGACCATTAGATCTCACCCAAAATTATTGTCATACCAAAAGTGAGGTTCTCAAATAACAGGAAATAACAAATGACACCAAGAGTTGTCAGAGATGCCAGGACCGCTGACCAAAGCTTTAAAGCAGACACCATGACAATGCTTCACCCAGCGGCCAGAAGTAAGAAAGAAAGAGAAGATAAAGGAGACGGAAACCCAGAGCTGAGACTGGAGCTGTAACAAAAGCTTGTGGGATGAAGGGAAAACCCAGCTAGGTAAAACGTGATCGACAGCCAAAGACCTGTCAACTGCAAAGCATCCTACACAGCAACATGAAAGGAAAAAATAGCATGCATTTCAAAAGAATATTTGTATTTAGTCTCTGAAAATTTCATACATATACACAACTATTTTCACCCTCCATCTCCTCCCAAGGGCCCCGTGTTTTGAGGCTCTGAATCTCTCACACATGCTAGGCCAGTGTTATTCCACTGAGCTACAGCTCAACCCAAGATCATGTGATCTTTTGTTTTGTTTTTAGAGACAAGGTTTCTCTGTGAGGCCCTGGCTGTCCTGGAACTCTCCCTTTGTAAACCAAGCTGGCCTTGAAGTTTCAGAGGTCTGCCTGCCTCTGCCTCCTTAGTGCTGGGATTAAAGGTTTGTATCACCACCACCTGGCTAAGATCATGTGATCTTGTCAACAGAAAAGATATTTAATAAAATCAGCCATTTGTGTTTTAGGAAAGAATTATTAGAAAAAAAAAACTGAGAAAGATAAGATAGAATCTAGTTATACAGCCCACAGCGGCCTAGAAACTGTAAAGATACTTTTATGGACGAAGGCAAGAAAGTCCACTGCCAATGGCCCAGCCTCTTACCTGACACAGGGTTGTTCTCCCAACTGTAGTCAGGCAAGAAAGCAAACAAGAGGCACACAGATCCTAAGAAAGACAGTAAAGAAGGCTGCCCCTGGTGGCAGAAGGCTGCTTTGTCTCCACAGACACATCTCAAAGAATCTAGAGAAGTTCTCAGAAGAAAAAAGTGTAGAACACAAGATCAACACACACCTTTAGTTCCAGCACTCGGGGCGGCAGAGGCAGGCAGAGCTCTGTGAGTTCAAGGCCAGCCTGGTCTACAAAGTAGGTTCCAGGACAGCCAGGGCCACATTTATGTCTCAAAAAACAACAAACTAAAACAAAAGACATGGAGGGTAGGATACAATGGGCTGGAAGAAAGGACAGTCCATACCACTGGTCACCAGGGAAATGAAAGCTAAAACCACACTGAGCTGTTGGCCTACCTGTCAGAAACACTAAAGTGAAAAATAGGGAGTCCACTGAAATAGGCACTAACACATGGAAATCAAGATGCCCTGTGTACCGAGAGTGGGAATATATGCTGGTACAGCACACCAGGGCATTCTTCCCTGGAAGAATGAAAAGTTCACAAAGATCTGCCCATAAACGTGGGTAGCAGAGTCCCTGGGGCAACAGTGGGCAATGAACCCTCGATGCATCCACCTGGGTAAGCTTCCAGAAAAGTATGCTGAGTGAAATGACCCAAACTCAAGAATCTACAGGCTGTGTGGACCCACTTACAAGGCCAGTTCTAAATGGCCATGGTGGAAGATGAGCAGGTGTGAGGCTGGAGTGAAGGGCTCTGCTCCCTGCCATACCTCCCTAGTTTACAAGGGTCACCAGGGAAGAGGATGCTCCTCCTCACGACAGCAGGTGCAGCAGCACGGGTCAATAGCAAAACTTTAGGAGCGACAGCAGAGGCCAGACCACGAGTACACAGCATGTGAGGCTGAGGCTGAGGCTGAGGCTGAGGCTGGCCTACGGGAACCCCGCCTCTCCTTAGCAGCGAAAAGCCTTAATTTCGCTATCTATCCCAGATCGCTAGTGGTGTACCCCTGTCTCCAGCTCTGTGTCCCCTATCCGGTGGTGATTGATACTCCCTATGTCCTCTTCGATCCCGGCTGCGATGATCCCAGCCCAGCGCCCGTTGATCCGGGCCGTGGTGACGCCCCCTTCAAGCCCTGAGTCCCTCTCCCAGCCCTCTCTAGTCCAGATACTACAGATCTGGGCCATGGGCCTTTCTCCTCAGTCCTGGGACCCTTATCTACAGTACAGCCCTTTGCCCATCGATCCTGACCGCTGTGGCCCCGGCCTCCAACCCCCAAGACCCCCAATCCTGGTTGCAGTAGCCCTCTTCTCCAGCATAGTGCCCATCGGTCCCGGCGATGATGACTTTCCTCTCCAGCCCTGTGCCTCGACCACCGTCCCCCATCCCAGATGGGATGATCCTGTTCTCCAGCCCAGCTACCCTAGAACCCAGCCCTCCAGCCCAGGGGCTCCTGATTCTAGTCGTGATAACTCCGTGACCCCTACTCCAGCACTCACAGTACTTGATAACCGCAATGTTGACCGGCGCGGTGCAGGTGACCACTAGGTCCTGAGGCTTCTCCGAGGCCATGGCCGAGAGGCTGGAGTCAAAGCTGCACACAGTCCAGCACCGGTCTCCCACCGGTGTCCACAGTCTCACGCGCTGCTATGTGATTGGCCCATGGATCCGGCTGCTTCCGTGCCGTCCAATAGGCTGTTGGCCGAGCCCATGATCCACTTTTTAGCCTATGGACAGAATCGAATGATGTGCGGGCGACACTGAGCCCGCCCCCGACGCTCCTAAACTCCTGGACGCCAGCGAGGGGCGGAGTTTGCTCCGGGAGTAGAACCTGCGCGTGCGCCTCGTACATGGGTGGAATCTGCGCAAGCGCGAGAGGCCTCCTTCAAGCACCCGCAGTTGAGTGTGCGATGAATGGTGCTTGGGACCGTGGGGCCCTCTGCTGCTGGAATAGCGGAGTTCAAGAAGGACGTGCAACCAACTTCTCTGCTGCACACGCAATTCACTCGACATGCGCTTCGGGAGGATTTCCTTGACCCGCATCCTGGAGTCTTCTGCCTCCACAATCTGGCTTCTCTTGTACGCATTATCTTGAGTCTCTAGCTCTGACAGCCTGGATACAGGCTGTCTTGGCCATCCAGCTTGCTTGAGGTGTCTGGCGGCAGGTGGATGTACTGTATCCGAGATGGGCATTTTCAAATGCTGTCCTTTTTCCCAAGCTCTACATAAGCAAGAATTTTTGTCACTTTTCGTAGTTGAAATGGATTAACACATTTCTATGGTTTGTTGTTGTTTTATTTTTTTAAGACAGGTTTTTCTCTGTGTAGCCCTGGCTGCCCTGGAACTCACTCTGTAGACCAATCTAGCCTCAAACTCAAAGATATCTGCCTGTCTTAGCGTCCTGAGTGCTGGGATCAAAGGCACGCGCCCCTGCCGCCACCACCTGGCTTTTATGTTATTTTTATTAATGGCAAAATATGCATAGCAAAAACCTTGCCACTTAACCTTTATTTTTTGAAGTTGCCGGTCAGTATTCTTTAGTGTCTTACGTTTATAGCCGTCACCACTGTTCCCAGAACTTTTCATGCATTCTCTAACTGAAATACAACTTTCCAGTTCTCACATCTCCTTTTTTTTTTAATATTTATCTTTATTTACATATTTACATTAATTGTTTTTCTTTTCTTTTTTTTTTCTTTTTTTTGCATGCATGTATAACTGTGTACAGGGTGCAGGTCTTGGAATTACAGACAGTTGTTAGTTGCCATGTGGTTGCTGGGAATTGAACTCAGGTCCTCCAGAAGAACAGTCAGTGCTCTTAACCACTGAGCCATCTCTCCAGCACCCGCCCCCATCTCTTTTAAAATTCGTGGATTTTGAATGGCTCAGACTTAAGAAGTTTCGAGTGCACACCATATGAAATACCCAGGCCACCAGTTCTCTTCCTGGGAGTGTAGATGGTACCAATTCTTTACTGGCCTTTGGTTGACATTTTATGCACAATGGGAGGAAATTGTTCCTTCTTCATCCTGCTTGTTCTGCTGTGTGTTTCTTGACCAATTTTCAGCTCCAAAACAACTTCCTTGTTTGTCTAGACTGTCTGAAATTTATTCAAACCGTCCCCCTTTGAAGGCACATGAAGTGCTGCTCTTGCATTTTGTGTAAGTGTGCTTCCATAGAAAGATTCCTACAAGTGGATGGTGCAGCCAAGCAGCTATGTGCCTGGGGCAATGTTGATAGCTGTTGGCATGCTGCCATCTTGGAAGCTGGATTGATCTTTCAGCTCCTTTCACCGGAGTATGAGGGTGTGAACAGGCCTTCAGCAGCACAGTAGACAGCCTGTTGCATCAGGCTGACAGCTAACCTTTGGGGGGGCCTCACCATTGTTTCCTTATTTTCAATTTCCCTTGCAATCACTTTTCTGCTTCACAAAAAAACTCCCCTAAGACTTCTCCAAAGGTGCTGTCTGGGTCTTCTAGAGGAACAACAGTCTTAGTGCCTTCAGTGAGTTACCTGCCAACAGGGTCAGAGAGGGCACCCATGCTCCTTGGTAATCTGCACTTACCCTTCTTGTGATGAGGAAGTGAAGTGTTTCCACAGAGCCTCTGTGTTAGACACTGAGCTGGGCAAAAACCTGGTCCCTGGGTGCCTCACCTGTTCTACACTTATAATCATAGTTGTAAAGCCAGTGAGCACAGCCAGGCCACACAGTAGAAAGAACCTACCAGGCAATGGTGACACAGGCCTTTAATCCCAGTACTTGAGAGGCAGAGACAAGCAGATCTCTGAATTTGAAGCCAGCCTAGTCTACAGAGTGAGTTCCAGGGCAGACAACCCTGTTACACAGAGAAATCCTGTCTCAAAGAAACCAAAGGAAAAAGGAGAGAACTGACTCCTATAAATTGTCCTCTGACCTCCACACGTGCCACAGTGTGCGTGTCCACACAAACAAAGTAAATACACAAATCTAAGGGGGCGGAGAGAAAAGGAAATGCAGCTGAAGAAGTGGATCTCCTGGAGCTGGAGTTACAGATGGGTATGAACCACCACATGGGTGCTGGGACTCAAATCCAGGCCCTCTGCAGAATATTAAGTACTCTTTAACTATTGAGCTATCTCTCTAACCCACGGTGCAAGCCTTTAATTCCAGAGACAGAAGCAGATGGATCTCTGTAAATTCAAGACCAACCCGGTCTACATTGCAAGTTGCAGGCCAGATGTGAGTATGTAACACCTGTAACAGCAAAACAAACAAACAAACAAACAAAAAAACAAAACAAAAAAAACAATAAAAACGAGGTGGGTTTTGGGGGGATTTGTTTTTCATGCCAGGCAATCACTCTGCCAACTGCACTGCATTCCCAGCCCACAGGAGAGCTCCACACCAAGAGTTGGCCAATGTTCAGTTCCCATATGGGGGTGGCTCACACATGTCTGTAACTCCAGCTCCACAGGATCTAATGAGCTCTCTTGCATGCAGTCTGCGCGCTCGCACGCACACACACACACACACACACACACACACACACACACACACACACACTAACCTGCGGTGGGTGGTGATGCACCTTTTATCCTGCCTTCCACTTTCCCCGAGTCTGCTTTTTGTCTGGATCCATCACAAAGGGTTGAGTTGATGTGGAACTCTCCTGTGGGCTGGGGATGTAGTTTAGTTGGTAGAGTAATTGCCTAGCATGAAAAAAAAAATACACCTCACTTTTATTCTGGGTTTTGATGTTACATACCCACGTCTGGCCTGCAATTTGCAATGTAGACCAGGCTGGTTTTGAACTCACAGAGATTCCCTGCTTCTGTCTCTCAAGTGCTGGTATTAAAGGCTTGCACTGTGGGCTAGAGAGATGGCTCAGTAGTTAAAGTGCTCCTGCAGAGGGCCTTCGTTTGATTCCCAGAACCCACAAGTTAGTTCACACCTGTTTGTAACTCCATTTCCAGCAGCCTTTAAATACTAGCACTCAGGAGGCAGAGGCAGTCAGATCTGTATGTTCAAGGCCAGCCTGGTTTACAAAGTGAGTTCCCGGGGCTGGAGAGATGGCTCAGCAGTTAAGAGCACTGACTGCTCTTCCAGAGGACCCGGGTTCGATTCCCAGCACCCACATGGCAGTTGACAACTGTCTGTAGTTCCAGTTCCAGGCAAACACCAAGGCAAATAAATAAATAAAGTTTTTTAAAAAAAAACAAAAACAAAGTGAGTTCCAGGACAGCCAGGGCTACACAGAGAAACCATGTCTTGGAAACAAACAAACCAACAAATAAATAAAGTAAAACAAAAAAAAATACCTTAAAAAGGACAGGTAGATCTCTATGAGTTCAAGGTCAGCCTGGTCTACATAGCAAATTCAAGGCCATCCAGAGCTACACAGTGAGACCCTGTCTCTACAAAATAAAAGCATTCAGTTAAAGAAAAAAGAGAATGCTTCACTCCAAAAGAAACAGTTACACTCATGGAAACCCTTATATGTCATCAGACAGAGGCCAAGATCACCTCACAGGCTGAAGGACCCCAGTACCTGACATTATCCTAAAACCTTGCATGCCTGTGCCTTAAAGCTAAGAGTCCATGGGAAGTCATTTCTGTATTTATCAAATGTTATAAAGTGTCATGTGTGTGAGGCTCATTGCTAGGTCAGGGATACACATGTCTGAGACACAGGAAGGAAGCTCCTCGGGGAAAAGAATAGAGAAGTGAGGGATCCTCCCAAGACTGAGCATCCATCTGCTCTACCTTGGAGCTTGGTCTGGACAGGCCAGCAGAGGGGACCAAAGTGCAGCTATGATTTCCATACAGGCCTTTCTCTAGGACAGGCGCTGGGGACAGAAAAGCCTTTGAAAATTACCTAAAAGGGGAAGATGCTATTTGTGAATTTCTGTGTCCCTGTCCTTTGTCCATTTGAACCTGGATCCCCAGGGAAGTCTTCAGAGGTCAAGGTCTTTCCAGAGCAGTTGTCCTGGGTCACTGGGGAGACCAGGAGAGAGGCAGATTTCATCCAGGGGTTCTGGTCCTGTATGAAGACTAGCACTGCAGGGCTGCCCGAATGCAGCCAATCAAACAGGAGGCTGTGGGCCGCTACACTGTGTTTGGTGTCAGTGTGCTTGGGAGGGGCAAAGCATGGAAGGGAGGGCACCAGAGGGGAGGTGGGGCCTGAGCAAAGCTAAAGGAGCAAGAAAGGTGGGGTTAGGGTGAGCACAGGGAAGGAGAGGGGAGGAGACACGCTCGCTGGGGTTACCCTCCCAGAGAAGAAAATTCCTTTCTCAGCCCAGGCCAGGAGAGTCGGAGTCACACTGCCATCCTCAGGAGTTAGGCTTGACCTTCTTCCCAAAGGTCAAGGCCATCACCGGAGTACCTAACCACTCCTTCCTGCTAGTTGTACACAATTCTGCCAAACTTGCCTGTAGCTTCACCTCTTGGAGAGGGGCTGGAGTATGTAGATGGGGAAGATTAGGGACGGGCTCCATCTACACAGCCACAGCTGGAGGTCAGAAGCCATCACCTTCCAGGATGGCTGCTTTAAGCTCACCCACTCTCCTACCTGTACCCCTCACCCACTGCACTGTCAGTAAGACAAACTCATTAGCTCCCAAGACTGAACTTTGATGTAATTGTACCTTAGTTTGTCAAGGCGACCCTTAGGGAGTTGGGGTAGACCACCCAGCATAGGCAGCTGGCAGGGTACAGTGACACCAAGGATGAGTTTAGGAAGAGCAGTGGTGTCGGCTCTGAGATGGGCAATGAGACAGGCGGTGAAGGATAGGGCACAGGCCATTTGGGAGGCAAAGGCAGGCAGATCTCTGAGTTTGAGGCCAGCTTGGTTTACAGAGATAGTTTCAGAAAAGCCAGGGCTACATAAACAAAATCAAAACAAAAATTAAAGCCTCACCATCACCAAAAAGAGGGGAGGGGGAACACAAAATATCCTCAAATCTGAAAGAAAAAGAAAGTTAAATAGACAGATAGATAGTTGGGAATCTGAAGTGGAAATTGACATAGCTTTCCATCCCGTGTGGCATGTGGTGATATGCCTTTGGCTATAGTGCAGAGGGTAGTGAGACGTGTAAAATAAAACCACCTAAGTAGGGGGTGTCTGTGCAGAAGATGTGGTGATGGCAGTCTTTATCTCGGTGGTGTGAGTGGCTTGAGTGCTTGATGGGTGTGGCTCGCCACGGGTTATGGAAATGCTTTGAGAAGGTCCAGAGCAGACATTACAAACCCTGGGAGTGATGCATGGGGCAGGGATATGAGCAAGCAACTGCGGGGGCAGCCTGGCCTCAGAGGCCGTGGTGACAGCCCAGAGGGAGGGAGGTGAGGAGAGGAAGACACACTGACTCACAGCCTCTGTGCTGGCCTCTAATCTGGAGAGTAAGCTGGATAAAAGAAAGAGGAGGTGGCAATGTTAGCTTGCCTCTTCTCAGAGCGTGGAGGCCAAAGGGTAAAGAAAACCTAAGTCAGATCTGCATTAAAAAGCCCCTTCTGGGACCCTGCAGCCTGGAATCACAGGAGGAGTCAGGAGGTGAAGAGGAACAGAGTGAAATAGAGGACAGAAGAAGACATCTTTCAAGTGCTTTACCTTCAATAAAGAGAAAGGGAAAATCTCCCATCCAGTGCTCAGACATAGGGTTCTTAGTAACGGTCTGGTGTGGGAGCTCGTGGTAATCAGAGTATTCAGCGCTGAAAGTGCTTCATTAGAGAAAAGCTTTAAACAAACAAAATCTCTCACAGTCTGGTTTGTGAGGCTGTGAGAAGTGGGTCAGTGTGAGGGAGCACCCATCCATCCTCAAAACCCGGCTGTATCCCTGAGGCAACACATGAAGAATCCGCCCCATGGGCTGGCTCATAGGGGACATTAGAGATAGCTTTGTGACAGCCTGACACAAGCTAGAGTCACCAGAAAGGAGTCTCAGTTGAGAAAATGCCCGTCAGCCTTGCTGAAGGCAAGTAAGCTTAGGTCATTGTCTCCTCATCCTCCTCATCCTCTTCAGGTTCTTTTTAAAGACAGGGTTTCGGGGCTGGAGAGATGGCTCAGTGGTTAAGAGCACCGTCTGCTCTTCCAGAGGACCCGGGTTCGATTCCCAGCACCCACATGGCAGCTAACAACTGTCTGTAGTTCCAGTTCCAGGCAAAACACCAAGGCAAATAAATTAAAAAAAAAAAAAAAAAAAAAAATAAAGACAGGGTTTCTCTGTGGAGCCCTGGCTGTCCTCTGTAGACCAGGCTGGCCTCATATTCACAGAGATCCGCCTTTGGAGTGCTGGGATTAAAGGCGAGAAATTCATGCCACACCATCCAGCTATAGGCATTTTCTTAATTAGCAATTGATGGGGATGGCCATCCCATTGTAGGTGGGGCCACCCCTGGGCTTGTGTCCTGGGTTTTATAAGAAAGCAGGCTGAGCAAGCTATACGGAGAAAGTCAGTAAGCAAGACTCCTTCACGGCCTTGCATCTTCCACCAGCTCCTGTCTCCAAGTTCCTGCCTTGGCTTCTCAAGCCCTTTCCTCCCAAAGCTGCTTTTGGTCATAGTGTTTTATCACAGCAAGAGAAACACCGAGACACCTGGCCATCAGCATGGAGGTCCTCATGGATATCGGGGTGTATGCAGGGGCACAGAAAAGCAAGAAAAACACCCCACAGTGGCTCACACTTCTAGTGCCTCATGTCCAATAGTTAGCTACACTAGTGCTCACTCATGCCACCCGTGTTCATTCTGCTAACTTAAGATTTCTGTTACAGAGACAATGCATCCTCATTCTAATAACAAACCAGTTTCATGTGTAGTATGGTCTGTTTTATTGGGAAAAAAAAACTGATAAAGGGTGGGCTGTCATGTTCACCTCTACTTCAGATTTGCTGAACAATAAAGAACAGAGCTAGGTGTTCCTAGGGAACTAGGTATGAAGGAAGGAATGTATGGTACCCAGGACACAGGGCCTGAGCAGACAGTGTTCACTCACATTTAAGAACTGGATTCAGCAGGGACCTTGAATCTGCTTTGGGGCTCTGCTGGCCCCTTGGGGACGTAAGTGTTTTGTGCTAACATGGAGAGTTAATGAGGTGGGAGAGCACCTAGAGGAGAGAGGCAAATCAGAGGATAAGATCTATCTGGGTTATTTGGAGCAAATGAGTCAAGATTTCCCCGAGTTCTAAGAAAAAAACTAACAAAAAGACAAATTCTGTACTAAGGAGCTGCTAGAAGGCTCTGAAGCATGAGGAGCAGTTTACAGAAGGCATCATGATAAAATCATACAGGTGAAGAAGAGAAAGCCTGGCGCAGGGGTGGGTAGTTTTCTCCCCCAGACAGGGTTTCTCTGTGTAGCTCTGAACTGGCTCTGTAGACCAGGCTGGCCTCAAACTCACAGAGATCCATCGGCCTACCCCTGCCTCCTGGGTCCTAACAGACTACTTAATTCTGTCCCAAAGAGAGCCACAGGGGGATGTGGCCTGGTTTCTTCAGGGTACCAGAACTGGCCTTTGAGAATGACCGCTGTCTTCAGAGGGTCATATTGTGTTTTAAATGCCCTAAGGATCCGCTTAGCCTCCCTCCCTCCCTTCCTTCCTTTCTTTTCCCTGGGTCTTCAGTCACGACAGGCCTATCTTCTACCACTAGACTACATCCTCAGCCCAGAGATATATAAATAAGATATAAATTCTGAAGCTGAAGATCTTTATGTGTGGTGTTCCTACTTCTGACATAGAACTTTGTGTGGCTCTCATTTTAAGAATTCTGTTTTATGGATGTCTATATGCCACATGTGTGTGGGTGTCCATGGAGGCCAGAAGGGGGTGTTGGATCCCTGTAACTGGAGTTACAGGTAGTTATAAATTGCCTGACAGATCTGTCTTAACCCCTAAGCCTTCTCTCCTGCGCCAGCGGTTCTTCTAGACATGCAGAAGGCAGCTATATGATTAACTCAGCAGACACTGGCTCTTCAGGGATGGGATGTAAGGGTGTGGCTGCTTACCTCAGCAGCTGTGTGCTCTCCTTGCTTATTCCACAGGCCTGGAAACTTGTGTTCCATCAGACTCTGCCAGTGAGCTATACTTAGCCATGTGGGCGTGGCCAGGAGTGGGTGTTCTGGGTATAGATAGTAACAAGTGGGCTATTTCAAGCATCTGGAGAAGCCCCCAGAATATTCCAGGCCAAAATGATATTTATTTTTGGAAGCAAAAGCTATAACCTTAGTGCCTCTTTGGCTTTCTGAAGAGGCTTCTTTCAACAGGTTATGGGGAGGACTGGGTCACCCGAAGGCCTGTTGTCTGTCACACACTTGTTTCCAGAAAACCAGGGATGGTCTTTGATTTCAACCCTGACTGGAAGAGCAGTGGAGGCCCTCAGATCCCAGATGTTCTCTCTACAGGCACATGTCCTGTGAGAGCAACTCCCCCCAAACACACACACACACCCAGGAGAGCAGTCAGCACTTAAGAGGAACCAGCCTACAGATGTGATGGGTTATATATTTATCTTGTCCATCACTGAGCTTTCACTAAACAAAACTGAGCTATGACTAAACTACCCGCTTTCCAACTTTCCTGGGCCTATGTCCCCTGCTCCTGCTTTGGAGAGACAATCTAACAAAATGCCCAGTTTTCTCAAAAGTCCCTCCCTAGGAAGGAAACTGGGACTTTGAAGAGTAATTTGGTAGAAGGAAAGAAGCCATGCACACTGTGGGACCCCCCTTCGTGACCCTCATTCTGCAGACCAGGGACTGGGCCCAGAAATCAGGTAGGAAGTAAAGGCCCCCAGATCCTTGGCTGTGCTCTGTGAAATGAGGAGGAACAGGGGAGGAGGAAGCCATGGAGTGCTGGGCTGGTTGGCAGGCAGGTATGCTCAGTGGCTGTGGCCTGACTTGAGCCTGGCCTGCTGAGTGGAAAGTGTCTTCCATTCATTCCCTGGCAGGTGCTCTCCTCCTGCCCCTCTGCCAACCCCCACCTCGGCTACCTCAGCTCTCCACCAGCCCAGATATAAATACAAGAGCATTTTCCATGGGCTGGAAGCAAAGGGGGAAACATTCCGCTTTATTTTAGGCTGTGAGATTCCCTGCTTCATACCCGACAGGTGCCACAGCCCCATTTAGACACGAGGAACCAGAAATAGAACACAATCTACAATATAGCTTCCTTTGGGCATCTGGGTGCTATTTTAAAAGAATGCTCCTGTGAGAAATCTAGGTTCATGTTGATGGTGGGTTTTGAGGGCCCCTCTGCATGGGGAATCTCGAGTAGCTTACAGAAGGGCCAGCAAATTGGGGACAAGATTTATTTGTTTGCTTTGACAGAATGATGATGGAGAGGTGGGGCTTACTCAACTTTTGAAGCTATTTCAGGTAACTGGCTCTTCCATGGTCTTGTGTAGGTTTTGAGAAGGGTCCATACAGACCCCTTTGCCTAGCTCTATGAGTCACAAGAAGGATGCCTTGTCAAAACATGTTCTTGGATGTTTGGGATGAACATCAGTCCCCCATCTCAAATCCATGTCAAATCCCTAGAACCTTAGAATGCAACCTTAGAAGTAGGTCTTTGCAGATGTTAAGATGAGGCCACTCTGCAGAGGCCCACAGGACAGGGCAGTGTGACAGCTGAGGTAGACACAACAAACCCCTCCTACAAGTCAAGGACAAGACCCACCTCCTGCCTTGAAGGTCTCTGTGAGCTGGAACTCCTGGCCTCCAGAATTTTGGGTGTGTGCATTTCCATTCAGAGGGTGCCCTTGTGTCCAGTTCCTACCCCCTCCCCACCCCCCCCCCCCGTAGGCAGGGGTCTTGGTCTGAAAACATGAGTGTGTCTGTCTCAAAAGTATATCTCTCCACCAGCTGGCTTAGGTCTGTGCAGTCTGTTTGCAGCCACCTATCACTTACAGGAGTTGGGTGGGTGTTTATTCATATGCAGTCAACTCCTGATCTAGAAGCCCAACCTCAAGGTCAAGTTCCTAAACCAGGAATAGTGCTCATACCTATAATCCCAGCACTTGGGAGGCTAAGGCAGGAGGATTGCTGTGAATCTAAGGCCAGTGTGGGCCACAGACTGAGACTGTTTGGGACTGTTCTCCAGATAGGTCAAATTTCCTCTGGGAGGTCTCTAAGGCCTCTTAGAGAGCCAGTTTCACACCAACAAACCACAGGCAGGTGCTCACTCCTAAGTCTGGCCCGAAGCAGCTTCAAAGGTACCAGAGGCTAAGGTACTTGCATGACCCATGAGCTTTCTAGCAGGCTCCTGGGAGCTGAGAAGCTGGGAACCTTTGTTACTAGGGCCTGAACAAAGGGTGCTGACTCACATCCCTTGTTCTGGGCCTGAAATGGCGTGATCAATAGCCTTTTACCTAAAAAAGTGTCAAGAATTTTCTCTTGTGGACTCTGTGAATCTCCTTTCCCTATCCAGATGCCAACTAGAGTCAGTCAGATCCACAAGAAGACACAAGTCCTTCCCTGTCCTGTGCTTGGGATGACACTTGGCTGCACATAGCCATTCTACCAGTTCCCGTCCTGGGTCCTTGCCAAGCATCTTCCATGGGCCCTTAATCCTGGGGTTAGTTGTACCTCATCTTCATTTTTCCAGGCCAAGCACTTCATGAAGCTTCTCTCTCAGGCTCCATTTCTCCCAGTGAAGGTTCCAAGCTCACAGGGCTCTGAAATGATCTGCCAAGATGCTCTCAGTCTCCTGACTGCTATGTGACCAGGTAGATATATAGATCCAGGGGATTAGTAAAGATTCAAGACCTCAAGGTTCAAGATCTAAGTGTGGAGGCTCTTTATTCCCTCATGGCTGCTCTCCTGAGACATTAAGTAGCCACTGAGACCAGCTCCACGCAGGACAATGGAGATGAGGCACAGGTGAGGCAGGACCTGGCTTCAGCCCAATCCTCCTTAGCCCCGCCTCATCTTAGGGGGAGGAGTCAGGGTATTTTGTGTGTTCATGTGTGCACATGTATGTGCACATAAGGGGCAGAGAAAATGTGTCTCCAACCCTGGGGCAAAGGCAAATGAGGATGGCTGAGAGGTAGCTGTGCTTCCCAGGGTTATATACACACCCTGGTCATTTCAAGTCGCACATAAAGGAACCCAGGTGGCCAGGCTCATCGGCGTTATGGTGGGGTTTGTTCAGTTTTAGCCACTTCCCAGTAGCCTCTCCTTTTAGGAAGAGGTCCAGCAGACAGGCCAAGCTGAAAATGGAACTGTTGGTTTTCGTTTTGGTGAGTCTTGTGATGGTAAGTCTACGCTGTAGTCTTAGGGAAAGACGCCTACAGGCTCCCGGGCTTCTTGGTTCTGGCTGGCCACATGCAACAGTGGGATGGGCCCTGCCTTCTCTGATTGTCCTGGATGGTAGAGAACCACTGAGAATATTGTTAGGTTGCCCCTCCACCATGCTGTGCCTCTAAGGGCCAGGACAGCAGCCAGCTTCCTCATGCCGTGCCAAGAGAGACATGCGGGAGAAGGCCTTGGAGCAGACAGTACAGCGATACTTCTTGGTACCAGCATGAGTCTGCAGATGAGCCCGCAGGTTGGAGCGGTCAGCAAAGGCCCTGCTGCAGTGAGGGCAAGAATAGGGCTTTTCACCTGTGAGAGGAAGATGGGAAGTCATGTGAGTGACCACAGCCAGAACAAGCCCACAGACTGTGGCCAAAGGTGAAATGTCTCTCTCTATCAATGAGTAACTTGCTCCTACCCTCCAAATGCTCACCAAAGCCCTAGCACCCCAAGGTCAGAGCCCTCTGGACAATCAGAATATCCCTCTGGGCAGGATTGCAGGATCAGAGGCTCTTCTGGAGGCAAAGGCACAGTATGGCTGCTCTGTCTCTGCTCTGGGGGCTCAGTTCTGACCATGAGAAGTACTGGGAGCCTCTGGCAGCCATTCCTGGCCACTGGCCAGCATAATTTTGAGCCACTGTGAGGGCAGAGCTGGATGGAGTAAGCTATACTTCTGGACACAGGCACCATCTCCAATCAGGGCCACCAAGGACTGGGACAAAATCTTTCTGCTGGGACTTTGGCTTCTAGGATAACTCTTCCAGGTGGAAGGGGGGGGGTCACTGAGTATTGTCTGTCTGTTTCTGCAACCCACAAGGGACACTTGTGTCCTAGCTGGTTACAGTTCTCCAAATCCAGAGTCTGCCTTTCCTGCTAGAGTCTCCACTGGCCAGGCTTCCTCACCTTCACACACTTTGCTGGTCCTAAAGCCACCAATTATGGGCAATAGGCCCCTCTGGAGCCCTGAAGGCCCTAGTCTCATTTTTCAAGAGACATCTGCTCCCTGGTAGCTCCCCTCTTCAGAAATAAGACCTTTGCAAAGATGAGGCCTTTTGTGGGGACCCTGGTTTTATGACTTGCAAGGGTCTCCCTCTCCTTACAGCAGAGATACAGGCACATGGGGTGGGGGGAGGCTAGAAGGACCGAGGCAGAGACACAGATGTGGCCAATCGCCAATGAGTAGGGCACCTTGCAAGAGACTAGAGAGGCAGGAAGTGTCTTTCCTATAGTCTTTGGGTAGAATGTGGCCTGGCCATGCCTGGATTTCAGGTTTCTGGCCTCAGGACCTTGAGAGGACATGTTTGTGGTGCTCTTCATCTATGGAGCTGTCTGTCAGCAGTTACAGGAGGTTCAAGGACCCTGCCAATGGTGAGACCAGCCTCTCCTTTCTTCTGCCCATGGTCCTTTCCCCAACCTGTATCCTTTTTCTGGATTGCAGTCTTTCCCATCCTACCTGTATGGGTGCGGATGTGGCCCTGGAGCAGCCAGGGCCTGGAGAAGGCCTTGCCGCATACTTTGCAGATGCAGGGCAGTGTGTGGGTGCGGATGTGCATCTTGAGGGCACCCAGGCTGGCATACTCCTTGTCACAGTACCTGCAGGTGAAGGCTAGCCCAGCCTGCAGGTGGCAATGTAGTTGCTGGTGCCTGGCCAGGCCTGCCAGTGTATGATAGGGCCTGTGGCAGTGGATGCACTCAAAGCTCCCTGGAACTCCAGATGGTCCCTCAGCCCTTAGTTGTTTATCTAGAGCCCCATCTGGGCCCAGGATTGGGGGCCACCGTGTGGGCAGCACCAGCAGTGGGCACAGACTGAAGCTGTCTTTGAGGGGAGCACTGGGAGCCTGGCCAGCCTGAGGGCCCACCCAGCTAGTTTCCTGGGATTCTGGTCCAGAGGCTCCCAGAGCTTCCCCATGATGTGGCAGAAGAGGCGGAGAGATGCAGGCGACTGCCGAGGTGCTGTCCCAGGGCTGCAGAGGGTCACCAGGAGAAGAGGCCTCCTCATCTGGCAGGTGGCAGGATCCCACCAGCTCCTCACAGGTAGAGCGGGAGCCATTAGCTTCTAGAAGAACGGGAGGAGGGAAGAACACTTAGTGAGGAATGAGGCCACAATGCCTGGGCTTCCAGACTCCTGCTCAGTCGTCTAACTGCAGTCTGGCCCATCAGCAGCCAGCGGAAAGCCAAAGCTGCAAAAGCTTACCGTGAGCCCATCACACCTACAGCGGCCTGGCTTCCTTCCCTTCACCTCCTGTCTGGTCCATACAAGACGGTGATTGATGAGTGATGCATGAGCCAGACAAGTCCAGACACTGGAAAGTGAACTAGACTTCCTTGTCTAAAATGAGGAATGGGAACTATCGTCCAGGACCTCCAGTGCCTAGGAACATAAACAGTAGTACAGACAGGCATGGTGGTACACACCTGCAAATCTAGCACTCAAGAGACTAAAATCAGAACGATTTTAAGTTTGAGCCAGCCTGGGACAGCCCAAGAATCAGCTCCTCATAAGAGTCCTTGTTCTAAGTCTGTGTCTGGGCAGCTTGTCTAAGGATCCCCAGTCTTACGTCTGGATAGTGGGCAGCAGCTGGGACTAGCACCCTTGGGCTCCCGCACAGAAGTATGAGCTCAGAACAAAAGGAACCACTCACTCCCACAGCAATCAGCCTCCAGTCACCACAGGGTCACCCACCCCTGTGGCGTCCCCTTCAGTGTGTCATGATGTGTGCACACACTTGCTACTTGTCAACATGCATGAACACGTCCAGCCAGGCAAGTAGCTGGAGCTGGTGGCTACTTAACTAGGCAGCATCAGATCTGGTCCTAGCTTTGTGTGTCTTTTGGTTGTGGCCAGAATTTCATCTGTTTAATCAAATAATGCCAGCCATCTCTCTCCACACACAAAGAAAGCAGGCTACGAACAACAGGCAGATTTTGAATTTCCTAAAGACAGAAGCACCAATCATTCCTCCATCCGTTTCTTGTACATGTGTTCAGACAAATCTCTAGCTGCTTTTCTGCCTTGACGACAAGGCTTTGGGTAGAAGTGGCAGCCCACAGCTTGGGAGGAAATCTTCCTAAATGAAATGTGATGTGGAATATTAATTTAAGAAGTGTTATATATATTGGGGGCTGGAGAGATAGCTCAGAGGTTAAGAGCACTGACTGCTCTTCCAGAGGACCTGAGTTCAATTCCCAGCATCCACATAGTGGCTCACAACCACCGATAATGACATCTGGTGCCCTCTTCTGTATACTGTATACATAATAAATAAATCTTTTTTTAAAGGTGTTGTATTCATTTGTGTCATGAAATGTTTGTTTAATGATGTAAAGATGTGTTACATTTGTTTGATTAAATAAAATTAACCTGTGGTCAGGAGGCTGAGTCAGCAATTAGCTAACAGGAAGTGGTAGGGAGGAGCACGTGTAGCTAGAAGTGGGCCAAGGCAGAAGGACAATGGTTTGAGGGAGATGTGAGCAAGGAGAGAAGGCTAGCTACTTGCTATTCAGCCTCTCTGAGCTAGCAGAATTTCACCTTAACCTTTGACTCTTGAGGTTTTTTGTTGTTGTTGCTTTTTAGAGGGATAGGGATCTAGATAAAGTTCCCTTTAGCAACCTGACAGAGCTGGTGCCTGAGGGAACAGAATTCCTGCTGGTTGCAGCCCTTGGGAACTGCTGCTGGTAGTTACAAAGTTGCTATTGCTGATTAGGACAGTAGATACTTAAGAGGATTATATTTAGTAAAAAGTAAAAAATGCTTGATTAGAAACTAGTATATGGACAAAAAAGTGTTTTTACAGCCTCACAACAAAAAAATCTAAATAGCACAATTTTAAAATAGGCACAAAAGGGCAGGAGCATAGTTCAGCTGGTAGAGTGCTTGTCTAGCATGAAAGAAGTCCTGGGTTTCTTCTCCAAAGTGGTGTGACATTGTACACTTGTAATCTTAATTAAGGCGGTGAGAGCAGGATGCTCAGAAGTTAAAAGACAACTTCAGATACATAGAGTTCAAGGTTAGCCTGGAATATATGGGACACCTCCCCCCTCAAAAAATAGTGGAGGGGGGATATAGAAATATCTACTTCTCCAACAACAATACACAAATGAGGCCGACAAGGTCGGTCAGCCACCTCGGACAACCTGAGTTTTGTCCCTAACCCATATGAGGAGCAGAGGAAGCTAGTTCTTGCCTCTTACCCTCCAACCTCCACATACATGCCATGATACGCACATGTCTACACCCACCCACAAATAATGTTTTCTTTTAATTTAAAAAGACTAACATTCTTTAAATATTAAATTTTTTTATTTTATGTGATCTGGTGTTTTGCCTGCATGTATAACTGTGTAAGGGTGTCAGATTTTGGAATTACAGACAGTCGTTAGCTGCCATGTGGATGCTGGGAATCGAACTCAGGTCCTCTGGAAAAACAGTCAGTGCTCTTAACCGCTGAGCCATCTCTCCAGTCCCAAAGACTAATATTTTTAAAAGGATATATGAGTGGACAATAAGCATGCAAGAAAATACTTAACATCATTAGACAACAGAAAAATGCAAATTAAAACCACCTTAAGATAGCCCTTCGTGCTACAAGGGTGGCTAGACAAAGACATCAGCAAGCGTTGGTGAGGATGTGGAGAACCAGAAAGTTCAATTCCTTTATGCTCTCTATACCTGAGCTCTTTCACACATTTCCCCCGAACTTTTAGGATGTGTGTGGGGGGGAGAGAACTGTACAGCTAAGAGACTGTCGGTAGAGTTCTGGACAATAGAACCGGGGCCACAGTCCTGGTAAGTTTCACTGGGGTCTTGGTCTTGTCTGTAGGCAAATCTCTACTGCTGAGACCTAGGAACTACCAGATTCAAACCCTGTCTGTGCTCTGTGCCCACTCCACAGGCAAAGGAAAGGTATCCATGTGTGGAGGGGTTCCTGGAGATGAGGGTCTCGGTGCCCTCTGGCACAAGGAATCTCTGAGGCCCCTAAAGGGCATTTACTTAAGAGGAGGGAAGGGCCCAGACCTCAGCACCTCAGGGTGACATCCTTATAGTAAAAGAGTCACTGGGGCCATGGGGTCCTGGGAAAGCCAAGAGGGAACCCTAAAGGGCACCTGGGCTGTTCTGAATAACCCCTTACCCCCCAACAAGGCCCTGCAGGGCACCTGGTTTGCTCATTTAAGTGGTAAGCAGAGGTGTGCTGTAGGATAGTACCCTATGGTTTTAAACTTTCAAAACTATGGCTTGGGGCTAGAGGTGTGGTTCTTTGGTCTAGTACTAGACTAGCCTTGTGTGAGGCACTGAGCGCATCCTTAGTCCAAGAAAAACATTCACTGTAAATACAACCTCCCACCCCCTCTGTTCCACTCAACTAAGAGAAAACGTTTATCACACTCTAGTAGTTTCTCTTCAGTTAAAATTACTGGTGGTGACTCTTAAATTGAATTCAAAATGTTCCCTGAAGAGCAGGGTCCTAGATAGCACCCCCCCCCAGTGGCAGCATGAGTAATGGGGCCTGACCCAAGGAACTCCCCCCCAGGGGTTCTGGGTAAGACTGGGTATGTTAGGGGTGCTGATCTGAGCCCTGAGATTCAAGGTACTCCCAGGCACTGGGCAAGTCCCCAGTGGGTCTTTCCAAGAAGCTGCCCTCCTGCATGGGAATGGCTCCGACCTACAGCAGCAGGTGGTTCTGAGGATTAAGGGAGCTTCGGACCTCAAGTCCTTGAGCCTAGCAGTTATGGTGGACACCTGAGCCTGTGTGTGGAGGGTGGCTCTACCTTGGTCCCTGCACCAGGAGAGCAAGGGGGTTTCTGGAAGGAGGAAAGGCCGCCACAGGTTCTGCCTTCTCTAGCAATGAGCTCACCACCCCCAGGTAGGATGCACACACAGGAGGAGTCCTGCCTTTTCTCACCAAGCCACCCTCTGTGGGCAGGACAAATTTCCTGGCTTGTGGTCAGTGAGGCCTTTTCTGGACGGGTGTATACAGCGCCTGGGACATATTTTAAGTTTGGACCTTTCCAGGCCTGCATGGAGAGTCTTCAGGGTCTCCTTAGCTGGAATTGTTGGCGGTACACAGGGAGAGCTCCAGTGAGTCCCAGAACTCAGGAAACTTTTCCAAATGGGGAGAAGAACCTGAAGGTGCGTCCAAGTTTCCCGAAGCAGAGAAGCTGCCCTGAGCACATCCTCTTGGAGCCCCAATCTTAGCCCAGAAGAGACCGGCGCCCCCTGAGGTGCTGGAAACCCTTACTCCCTTCCCTTCTCACCTGGGAGAGGCGTGACCCAACTCCCAAGGACTTCCCAGTTGCCTCCTGTCCCCTCCAGCTAGGGAGAGCAATCTGGCCGACCCCTACCTCTCCGAGTCTCCAGTTGCCCGTAGTTGGGGACTCTGTGACTGGAGTGCGTTTTCACCAGGAAGGAGCGCGGCATGGTCTCCTCCCTAGAGGCCGCCGGATCTCGAGCCTGCAGCGGGATACGGGCTGGAGCGTCCGCGGTGCCCGCGGGCAGCGCGGCCCGCAGGTGCAGAAGGGTCAGGTTTATTAGCATAGCGCATCACCTCGACCAACCAGCGTGGAGCACGGCGGGGCGGGGCCGCGAAGCCACGCCCAGGACAGGTGCGCGGGCGGAGAACCCGCCGCGTGGTTGGCGGTGTCTGCCCCACGGGACTTGGCTGGCCCGCGCCGCGGTCACGCACCGACCCCGCGGAGGTTGGCCATTGACCTGCCATGGATGAAAGAGCAGAGTTCAGGGTTGGGTGACAACGACCAGCCAACTTGGACAAACCTAGTCCCTATCAGCTCTGAAGCATCCTTTTATAATCCATGACCCGGAGAACTGGGACAGTCCTGTCTGGTTGTTAAGGTTCTCCAGGACGATGTTTACAATTTTAGGGATCCGGTGGGACAGTCTGAGGGGTAGTGGACATAGCACCATCTGGGTGTGCCTGTGGCTGAGTAGCAGGGCTGTCTGGCCAGAAATGAGCTATACCTTGAAGCAAGCCATTCCTTGGCATCTGTGGGCTGAGGTGGAAAGAGAAGGTGAGTCTGCAGAGTTGGAGACAGTGGGCAAAGAGGGCTGAGTCACCCTGGCGTTCAGGGCACAATAGCTGGCGTCATTCCGTTCTGCTTTGCTTAAGAGAAAAGCAAGGTTCTGAGAGGTGTGAACAATAGAGATGAGCCCACACTTCCGGCTGGTTAGATGTGGCTGTGAGTACTCATTTGTTGCTCTGTACGAAAGTGTGGAAATAGGGCATCTGTAGGGAGGCTATCTCAGGACACATTCCTGCTGGCTGCCCGGTCACCTGTTCTTTGGACTTGTAAGAGTTCTCTTTGTAGCTTTTTGTAACTCTCTCCTCCCAGGCATAGATAAGGCCTATGGTTCCCACCCACCCATTGTATGGTCTTTGGCCAGTTTTCCAGGCTCATCTCCTAGCCTCCTTAATGAGAGATGATCTGGCACACCTGAGGGGGAACTGCCAGCCTCAAGAAGAGTTCTGAGCCCGCCTTTGAGGTGGGACCAACGGGCTTTGGGTGTTCACAAGCCATCACCCCGAAAGAAGTTGGAGATCCACACTTCTCAGGTCTTCTCACCTTGTGGCTGTGCAAGCCTATTCTTCAGCTGTGACTCACAGTTACAACCACGGGGGCCCCATGCAGCCCCTCGAAGAAGAAGTAGTGGTCTGTATTACTAGGGTTTAAAATTCTAAGGCCCTTGCAGCGGGAGAGAGGCTTGCCTCAGCCAGCACAAGCCTCTTCAGGGAGACATGCTGTTCAGATACCTGGGTCTTACCTCCTGCTTACATGTTGTGCTGGTCATTAACCTCTTTTAGCAGAAATCCAGATCTGGGGACCAATTCACAGGCTTCAGTCATGCTCTGTAAGTCTCATGCAGCTTCCCAGCACACCAAGGAGCATGTGGAGCAAGTCACAGAAAAACCAGTAGCCCTGACAACTGTGAGGCAGACACTGGCCCCTTTATCACCAGGACAACTAATTCTAAATGCTACCCTACTCGGGCTCTCACTACCATGCTCAGAGGGAAGTCATGGTTTGTCCATCATGCCTTGGTCCCTGATGTATTGACTGAGCTGATAGAGGGTTGGACTATGTCAATTCAATGGGATACAACTATGTGATTTGGTTCAAATGCTGACTTTGCAAATGTTGCTGCTTCAAAAGGAGGTCATTAGGATGGGTTCTTTTTTGGGGGGGGGAGGAGAACACAAATGCAGTTCCCTGATACCACAAATTATGCAGTCAAGTTTCCAGCATTTGGGGAAATCGCAGGGGTCAACACACCCCAAGTGCAATGGATGAGCCTCGCCCTGGGAAAACCACCTGCTTGGTCATGGTATCTCCCCTGCTAGGTAAGTACAGGACAGGCTCTAACCCAATGACGAATGTCCTACAGAGAGGGCAGTTAGACCTCTGTGCACAGGGTAGGGACAGGGTCAGCAGAGTCAGGTTAGGAGCCTCAGGCCTGAGTGTTCAGCAACTGGGGAGGCCTGTAACCTTCCCTCACAGCTCTGACACATCTCTGTGTGGGACTTCTAGCCTCCAAACAGCTTCTGGTGTTCTCATAGAGAACCGCTCTGTGATACTCCATTCCAGAATCCCATAAGGCTTGCACAGATGGCATCCTGAAAACGTTGGAGTAGTGGGCTGCAGATCTGTGGATGACATAGCATAGCCCTCGACTCCACGGTGCATCGTGGGGCATTCGGCGCTGTCACTGCCCCTGCTCTGTGTCCCCACCCTCCCAGGCACACAGCCTCCCCTATGGTCTCCCAGGGTTTCTGGAGTTCAGAACTGGGTTGATTACATGAGGAGGTGTGGTCTGCAAACAGCCTCCCCAGCCCATCTTCTCCCTGTTCTTCTCTGAGGAAAAGCTCAGAAGGAGGGCTGGGAGTTGGCTCAGTTTCCCACATACTACCAAGAGATCCCAATTTGAGACAATCTTTGGCTTTTGTAGAGAGAGTCCTTGAACCACACTAGGCCTCGACACCTACCATGTGTGGAGTCTTCCTCCAGTGTTCTGAATATTGGGCCGGAGGGAGGAGAGGGCTGACATCTCTCAGGGGAGGGCCCAAGAGGAGGGCAACTCAGTGACAGATTCTGTGCTGCCCTCCCACTCCCAGGCTTGGTCCACCCAGGTGTTTCCTACACAGGGAGCCTTTCTCAACCCCCTTCTGGCATCCAGCCCATCCTCAGCTGAGGGTGTGGGTCCTCTGCAATGCCTTGGTTTACAGGCAAGCTGAGTGGGAAGCAGGATGGCATCATTTCCAGGACAAGCCTGGGGCAGGGTCTCCAAAACCCCTTCATCCAATGGTAACTGTAGTTTCTTTCTCCAAGGCCTCATGAGCTCAAACCAGAGTGTCTCTACCCTAAATAGGTGAGTGCCAAGCACACCATACAAATGTGTTTTAAGAATCGTGGGATGGCAAGATTTCTGCTGCTAGGTAGGCTGGTGGGTGGGTGAAGTGCAGCTGGGTACTTGTTGATTGGTTCAGAAGTGGGGTTTTGGGGCATACAATGCTAGTCTTGAAAATCATACAGCACTGTTTGCTGTGAGGAGCACACAGATCTCCTGACAGCTCCTCAGAGGCCTGAGGCCCCACATTTTGATTTTCTGCCTCCAGTTGGCCACTCGACTGTTTCCTAAGGGGAAGGTCCAGGAACCTGCGATCAGGGTGCTTTCTAGGAAGCAGGGGGATAGCTTCCGGTGCTGTTGCATAACATGAAACTAAGGACATGTTGCTGCCAGCCAGGCTTCTGATGCCCTAGATGCCGCAGGGCACAGCAGCATGGGTTGGTTGAGTGTGCGTGGGTGTGGATGACAGGGGGAGACCCAGACAGCTCCCTACTATTCCTAGGCTAGTCCCAGGTGGAAAAAGATCCTAGCTTGCTGAATCTCCAACCACAACTAAGGTCAGGGGCTACCTGACTGCAGATACTGTGCTGTGTTCACAGCCTGAGGAGATTATTCTGTCCCTCCCTCTGGCAGACTATATGGCAGTAGGTTTTTGTGACATTCTCAGAACGGTCGTGGCCCCTCTGCTCTAAGGGGCATCCCACTAGTATTGCAGGTTCTAGCTACTTGTCTCTGTAATCTTTTTTTTTTTTTTTGATTTATTTATTTATTATGCATACAGTTTTACAGTAGAGGGCGCCAGACCTCATCATAGATGGTTGTGAGCCACCATGTGGTTTTGCTGGGAATTGAACTCAGGACCTCTGGTAGAACAGTCAGTGCTCTTAACCTCTGAGCCATCTCTCCAGCCCCGCTACTTGTCTCTGAAGAGATTCCCCCCGCCCCCGAAAATACAAGGGAGTGGTTGACTGCTTTCTGAATCTATGACTGCTTCACCTGGGTGTGGATCTGCTGACATCTGCCTTATCTGGGTTTCCTACCCTCCTTGGTGTTTACCCTAATGTACCTCCAGAGACTTCTAGATGTGGAGTCACATGAAGATGCCAAGGGAACAAAACTGACGTAGTACCTTCAGGTGGATGCTGCCTCATGGCTTTGCTAAGGGGGTAACAACTATCCTCAAAGTCCAGACACAGAACTGAGAAAAGGATGTCAACCCTTCTGGGCACAGGCGTCTGTCACAACCCATCCTACAGCCTTCAAGGATAGCTTTAGGGCTTCCATGGACTGAATCAAAGGAGTCAGGATTTCTACAAACCCAGAAAGAGAGGGTATAAGCTAAATTTCATCACTGGGTGGAATGTTCTGGAAGTAATGGACCCATTTGGGAAGGTATGTGCAAATGATGAGAATGACACCTCCTACTTTTGTGTTTTTTACTCAGGGACTGCTTTGCTTGTCATAGGGTTTTATTTGTTTTGTTTTTGAAGACAAAGTTCTCTGTGTAACCCCTTTAGCTGTCCTGGAACTCACTCTAGACCCGGCTGGCCTCACATCTGCCTCTGCCTCCCAAGTGCTGGGATTAAAAGCATGAGCCACCATACCAGGCTAACCTGTGGTAGGCTTAATTATCATTTATCCAGGCAAGTGGGAACGATGTACTCAGAAAGTAGCTGGTCCCAGGTGTCAAAGGAAAGGAACTCCTTCCTGCCTCTTGCTTCCGCTCCCAGCAACAGCAGCAGGATGAGTGTGGCTGCTCTCCCACTCTCCCCCAGGCATCTTTAGGGATGAAACCAGATACCAGAGTGTGCAAGGGGTTAATGAGCCCACACCTGACCGATGAGCCCCAAGCTCTACTGCACGCACTGTCCAAGAAGCAGAGCACAGCCTGGGAGATCAGGCTGCCCTGTATCCCTGACCAAGGCATAGCATGTGACCATGGTGGACAAAGGGCTGTACAACCTGACATTCCTCTTCTTTCCCAACCCCCACAGGTGCGCAGGCTCTGCAGTTTGGAGCCTTAGAGACTGGGCTTGCACAGCAGCCTCCACAGAGGGAATCAGGAAGCATCTTAAGTGCAAGGTTGCTGCTGAGGTCATGGCCTGCTGTGACTGGCCTGAAACTGCCTCCAGGGTTTCCTGGGCACCCAGAGATCATGCCCTCTGATGGCTTGCTGTGTCACTGCGGTCAGTCATAGCACAGGCCTGGGCCTGTGAGAGTACCCCTTCAGTTCCTGTTGGACAATGAGTGCCTGCCTGAGAAGTGGTAAGCTTAGGTGGCAGCCAGGGATGAGCACAGACCAGCCTTGCTCGGAGGGCTCAGATGTGGCTGACAGCAGAGAGGGCCACTCCTGTGAGAGGCCAGCATTGCTGCAGCACTATTGACCCCAGAACCCGACACTGCATGCAAGGCCCCCAAGATGGGGACCTCCTAGATGGAAGGCTAATGGTGACTTTGCTCCTTACCAGGTGTGTGTTTGTCCAGCAACCAGTCTCATTCAAGCTACAGCCTGTGCGGGGGTGGGGGGGGGTGGCTTTGACTTGCCTGCCCACGTCCACTGGGTGCCACCCGAGAACAGAGCGGGACAGTAAAGCAACAGTCTACCCGTATCTGCTGCGGTGAGCTTGGCTGCCAGGTGACTCCTCGACTTTTATTTATTGTTGTTTTGAGACAAGGTTTTATTTGTAGTCCTTACTGATCTCCTGTAGCTGGCCACGTAGCACAGGCTGGCCTCACCCTCACAGCAATCCTGCCCCAGCCTCTTGAGTTATTCCCTGCATGAGCCACTGTGTCCAGCTCTCCTCAGCTATTAGAAACCTTGGTGGGCTAGGAGTGACCCCTGGTACTCACAAAATCTGGGATCTAGCCTCAGAATAGTGGGGGCCAAAGACTATGAGAGAAGGATCTGGTGTTAATGTCTCCACCACTCTGTAGGCCACCCAAAGGTCAGGGAAGGGCAGGCACATGGTGGTACAATACCAGAGAAAAAGCACCTTCTGGTAAGGAAGAGCTGTGGACCCTGTTAGCCCCCAGCTGATGCTGAAGTAAAACCCAGCACCAAGGCTGCTGTGGATGCTTGGAAACAATTTATTTAAACTCTTTTGAAAAGACAGCAGTTTATGCCATGAACAGGACAAGATGCCGACAAATGTTTTCTGGCCCAACCTGCCCCCAAACAGGCCTCTCTGGCCTCTGCGGACTCTCCAACTGGTAAGGGCAGTCCCTGCCTGAGGAGGGGTGTGGTTGGCTCTGGAAGGTGACAGGGAGCCATGGACAGTCCCTGAAGCAGGAGAAGGGGCCTCTTCTGCCGGGACTATCCTACATTGCTGGGAGCAGCCACAGCAAGTGGCTGGGGTGCTAGGATTTCTTCTGAATCATCATCAAAAAGAAAACGGCAAATAAGAGCCTCCTCCTCAAAGAGCAAGTGGCTTGGGGACGTCCTGGCTTTACCCACTCTCTTCCCACTTTGCACTGATCCCACATAAGTGTTTATTTTTGACTTTTTTTTTTTTAAAAAATATAACTTTGTAAATGCTCCATAAAAATACTGTTCTTCCTAGTCAAACACAGGTATTGCGGTATGAAGAGGAACTGCTTTGTCTCTGCTCTATAAAACGTGAAAAGATTATCACACAGGATAAGATAGAAAAACGCAGGGTTCCTAAATATCACAAAAGCCAGTACCAAATGCTTACGGTGGAAGCAAAGCTGGGGACCGGGTGGACTGGCAGCCTGGCTGGGTGCCTCCTCCCCTGGTCCTGCTGGGACACAGCTTAGGGCACCTCATCCTTCTCCACACGAGGACATCATGGCTGGGAAAGGCAGCCAACTGTTCTAACCCAATGGCCAGCACCTGCCTCTTGAAGCACCGATGACCCAGTGCTGCTGGCCAGGACCCAGTGGCCCTGCTTGATGGCAGGGGCCAGCTAGCCAGCATCCCAGTCCTGGGGCTCTGAGACCAGCTCTCCTTGTGTGAGATTCCACTTAGCCCAGTGAGGCACATTCCTACACAGGTGCCAGAGCAGGAGGGCAACTGCCCTATCCCTTGAGATGGGATTGTGTCTTCGGCCCCAGACTTGAGGCAGGTGACCAGACTGTGCCTCAGTTCTCAGAGAGGGACAGAGCCAGAGCAGCCTGGAAGGCGGCTTCTTCGTCGATGCTGTAGTCCTGGGAACAAGGAGAGATGAGTTTTGGGAGAGTTGGAAGGGCCAGGATGGCTCCCAACAGCCAGACTACTTCTTATGCTAGTCTACCCAAACACCTTTCTGTAATCCCAAACCTTCATAAAATGCTTCAGGATGCTGGAGGCCCACCTCTCCCCCAGTTCTTTCCCAGCGTTGCAGACTTGTGAGCATGAGGGACAGCTTCGTGAATGAGTTAGTTTTTCCATTCAGAAGGTGAGAATCAGTTTCTTTGTACAGATTATTCAGTGTGTGTGTGTGTGTGTGTGTGTGTGTGTGTGTGTGTGCATGCACGTAGGCATGTGTGAAATGATGTGGGTTGGAAGTTAGAAACTTCCTAACTCATGAGTTCCAGGGGTTGAGCACGAGTCATCAGGCTTGGCAGCTGGAGCCTTTATCCACTGACCATTTTCCTGAATAAGAACTGGGGTTTCTGAGACAAAATTCAGTAAGGGCAATAAGATTTCCAGCCCTTGGAACCAGGAAGAAAGATACCCTAGTTGGCCGGAGAATGCAGGAGGTGATGGGATACATGAGGGATGCCTGGAGGGAAAAGCCTGGGTTGAGTGGGCTGTACCCTCCAGACCTAGTTGAGGGTTGGGTAGATTCTCCTGAGAAAGTCCTTTCAGTTTCTCTGAAAAATCACCTTGAAGTAAACAGCTTACCAGGGACTCAGTCTCTGAAGCTGCTACAAAACCAAGGTACTGCCTCAAATGGCCCCGAATGGCCACCAAGGGACCCAGAGCAGCTAGCCTCACTCATTCAACTGCAAGCTCTTGACAAAGTGAGTGCATGGTGCCCTCCAGTGGCACTGTCATGGCCCAGCGGGACACCTACCACGAAGGTGTCATAGGAGAACTTGTGCCGGTGCAGCAGGTGCTGCAAGAAGTTGGCGCTTTTGTAGCTGGGGTCTCCCCAGGGCATCGCTGAGCAGATGGGGCACACCTAGAACAAAGAGGATGGGGTAGCAGGGAGGGGCCTCCCCCGTCTGCCTGCCCACCCACCCACCCACCCACCCACCCAACCAACCATAGTATGGCTTGCAGAGCACCACCACCTAAGGTATACACTTGTGTCCCATTCCCCAGATCAGGCTTGAGCCCATGTCTCCCTCAGACAGAGCCCTGTGCTGCTGATGCTCACCACACGGTTGGGGTCACTGCGGTGACTCTCCACGCAGTGTTTCACCAGCTCCTGCTGATCCAGATTGCGGGCTCCGCAGTAGGGGCAAGCAAAGGTAGACCGGTTGGGGATATTGCTGGAGGTGGGAGGACACTGAGTGAGGTGAGGGCTGACAGCACTCACCCCAACTCCCCCCCAAACCTGCTCTCTCTTCTGTCCAGGCTGCCCTCACCCCTGCAGCCTGAAGAACACCATATATGCCTGATCCTCTTCTTACCCCCACCTCCACTGCACTAATGGGAATGGCCATGACAGAGGGAGGTGACTACAGTCCTGGGCCTAGGAAGTACCCTTACTTTGCCCATCCTGGCCCGGGTCCCCATCCTGCCCTGCAGGCTGCCTACCTGGGGATGGGCTGGGATGTGGGCAGCACAGGGACGAACTTGGGGCAGTTAGCCATCTGCTCCTGGACCTTCAGGCAGGAGGAGATGTGCACTCTCATTTTTGCCAGAGTTACCTACGAGATGAGAAGAGAAGCAGAACTGGGCAGGTCATGACCTCGGGCAGCAGGGACAGAGAAAGGCCAACAAAAACACCAGATCCATCCCTTCCGCTCTGCTAACCCTAACCTACAACTGGGGCTTCTGGAAGGGACCCTGGTGAACAGAAGGTACCATATAAATACACAGGTCTCTACAGAGCCACACAGCCTCAGCATCGTTCATGGCTCTCAGGGTAGCTGTAGAGTGTACGTGCAGGCCACCAAACCCTCAAGACAGGACTAGCAGGCCCCATGCCTGAGTCCCTAGAGAGACCTGCATTAAATGGGAAGCTGTCCCAATGAATCGACAGGATCCACACACATTAGGAAAAGAAGCTCACACCTCTGGAGGAAACCAATGAAAGATCTGTCCTCTGACAAAATACCGTTTGTGGTGAAGATCACAATGTAGTGTGATAATTACAATCTAGCTGGTCCCATCAAGTAACCACAGCTATGCCAGAGTAAGCTGGCCAAGGGCAACAGCCTGAAGGCAAGGAATGGGGAAATGGCAGAGGATGCTCACCAGGGAGAGCTCATCCCAACATGGGCTCAATGAGGAACCCCGAAGAGAAAAGAATCCATGGCCAGCCTTCCCTTGAGAGTGGACACAAGGTCTTGACCCCTGGTGCACACCAAGGCTGAGGTACACACTTCACAGGACTGAGGGGAAGGAGGACATGGTAATACACCAGCCTTGGCAGGTGGGTATAGCACATGTCCTCAGCATTCAGAGTTTGTACCCAAGACCAGCAGGGGTCCAAGAAGGTCCTCCTTGAGTCACTTGTCACAGCTGGGTATCCATGCAGAGAAATCTGCTCGAGAAGACAGCTTGAAAACTGAGCTGTTCCAGTGAGGAGTCGAGCTACTTCACATGTGACACTGACTGGCTTCTGACCTCAAGTCTCCCTAGGAAAATCTAACCAGAGCACCCAAACACCAAGGGGGACCAAAGCAAGTGACTCAGCCTCACTATCCCAGGCCCAGGGCCGTTCCAGTTCATCTGCCTGGTGACCTTCAGGACACTGTGACAACTTAAACACAAATACAGCTTATTAACTAGAGACAGGGATGTCTGCAACCTAACTGGCAAATGTACTCCCAGCTGCTTATTTCCTGGGGACAAAGGGAGAAGATGGAAGCAAGGCTGGCTCTGGGGACAGGATGGACACATGTGCAGGACCTTGTGTGATGACACGGGCATTCTCCTCAGGACAGACACTGAGTGTGTCAGGTGCAAGGAGCCTCGGTCCAGCTGCACCTGCCACCTCAGAGCCCCCACAACCTTCCTGGCTTCCCCAGAATGGTCTGTCACAGCCTGAGCGCTCAGTCTGCATGTGCAGAATCTGGCTCAGCCGCAGCTGTGACAGCACTGCTCCCCTGGAGCTCCAAGAGGGTCTGGCAGGTGGCTTTACACCAGAGCAGATGTGGTTACTCAACCGGAAGGGGTGTTAGCCCATGCACCCAGTTCCTCTATAGGAGAGCGGAACCCATAGGCAGAAGCTGCCCCACCCAGAGCCCCCCAGCCTCAGGAAACCCGAGCAGGGCGGGTACCTTCTTGTTGCAACCCCGGCAGGGTGCCTTGTAAGATGAGAGCTGCTTCTCTACATGGGTGGCCTTGTCCACTTTCTTGGGGTCGAAGGGCAGACGGCAGAGCGGGCACAGGGGAGATGGCACCTGCAGACATGGCTGGAGGCACTCCCCGCAGAACCTGCAGGTGACATGGACCTGAGGCTACTTCCTCCAAGTCAGCACGTACAGAGGGACTCCCCAGGAGCTACTGATAGTTCTGGAGACAATCTTACACTCATTCCTTCACCCCCTCCCACCCACGGCTGGACATAGATAGCTAAGAGGTGAGCTGTCCCTTCTGGCAGTACAGCCCTCCTGTAACTGGTGTATCTCCTGCAGTCTGTACCCCCAAAAAGCATCTCTAAGGCAGGATGCCCGTTTCTTTCCTGAAAGTCTCAAGATCATGTGGTGATTGGTCAAACCTCAGGGATGGGGGGATGGTTTCAGTCCAGGGCGCCAGGGAGGGAAGTGACTCACAAGTGTGGAAACAAAATGTCAGGCCTGCAGCCCTAATTCAGTCAAAGCTGGCCTGGCAAGTCTCTTGGGATAGGGTCCTAGATAGCAGGGGTTCTTGTATCCTATGAGGCAAAGCTTGGTGACAGGAGGGACTGTGCTTGGGCTGGCCTGGGTACTGGGCAAACGTCAGGACAGTAGACTCCATCGGGGCCAGCAGCAGAAGTTCTGTCCTTGCCTGCCCACACCCCCAGCTGGTGTTCACCATAGTCTCCACTCATCAGACACACACCAGTGAGGAACAGAAAGGAAGGAAGTATAACTGTGCAAGTTGATGGCTATTCTTGGTATCAACTTGACTATATCTGCAGTTAATGAAAATCCAATTGCTGGACACACCTGTGAGGGATATTTTCCTAATTACGTCATTTGAAGTGGAAGATCCACTTTTGTTTTTGAAGACAGGGTTTCTCTGTTTAGCCCAAGCTGTCCTGGAACTTGTTCTGTAGACCAGACTGGCCTCAAACTCAGGGATCCACCTGCCTCTGCCCCCTAAATGTTGGGATTATAAAGAGCCACTTATGATCCAGATATTTTGAGGTGGGAAGATCTACCTTTACGTACCTTCTATGGAAGCCTAGATAAAGACCTGGGGAAGAAAGCTCACTCTCTGCCTTGCTTGCTCTCACTTTCACTGGCAAGTCCACCTCATTACTGGCCTTAAGGCCTACCGTTTGTTTTTTTCTTTAATTCTGGCATATACTGAGGACCAACCACGACATCTAGCCTTGTCGACTGAACAACTACTGGATTCTTGGACCTTCTACTGGTATAGTCATTGTTTGGATTAGCTGGACCACAGCCTGTAAGTCATTCTAATAAATCAATCCCCTTTATATTTATATATACATATGTACAAATATATGTCCTTATGTGTGTATATATCCGTTCTGTAAGTTCTGTTTCTCTAGAGAACACTGACTAATACAGTCAGAATTGGTTCTAAAGGAAGAGAAGTATAAGGAAGACTCTGTCAAGGATCTGGAATAGGCTTTCCAGTGGTCAACACTCACAGTTACTAAAACGCTTGGAGAGTACGGAAAGTTTGTGGTATGAACTGTTCTATAAACTTTAGGAGATAAATGGATTTGATTACTGACTCACTAATTGTGAGAGGCAATGGATTTGGTGTCTCTGTATATAAAATTTTTGACAATTTGTAAAGAAATAAGGGAAATGGTGATGCTGGTTGGTTGTTCCAAGCATCCTTAGATAAATTGACAAGCGTAAAAAATGAGCTCTGTGATAAAATTAACCAAGTTCCAGCATCTCATAAGGGAAGGTCAACAATATCAGTGATAAACTGACCAGTTCCAGCTGTGCATACACACTGTAAAGAGTGCCAGCAGCCACAGAGCTCAAGTTGTAGAAAATCAAACCAAAGCCTTCATCTAAAGTTGACTGAATTACAACAAAAATCCAAGTTCCAACCCCTGAGGGTGTCAGCATTAATTGGTAAAGAATGGGATCTTGGAATCTGGGAACTTTGGACCCTCAGATTCTCAAGGGTTTATCTCACCTGAGGAAGTAGTCTCTCTATCCTTAGCAGGAGATGAACTCCCTCCCCCACCTTTTCCACTTTTGACTAAAGAAATTCTTCATTGTCTGCTAGCTCAACAGTAACTCTCTCTGAACGAGATGACAGGACAGGTAAGATGTTCCTCAGGACCCAACCAGATTTAAGTACATATAAATGTACATTTAAATGATCCTAGAGGGGAGATAGGAAGTGTAGTCCATGAGGTGTGCTACACTACTAAAGAGCTTAATGAGTTTGCTAATTCATTCAAGCAAAAGGTTGGAAAATATGTGTAGGAATGGATTTTAAGGGTGAGGGATAATGTTGAAAGAACATAAAACTGAATCGGGATGAGTTTATTGATATGGTCCCACTGAAGCTCAGTGCAAAAAGGTGACTTCTACACAAAATCACAAAGGCTGATGGCACCTGGTAGGAGAGGGGATTGACTAAGCCTCTAGAAAGATGGCAACTTCAAAGACTGTGAAGAGGCTGCAAGAAACCAGTGTCAAGTTTTATTTCTCAGTAGGCTCTTGGGGGTGGGGATGAAGAGCCATGTTGGTCAGAAGGGATATGAGAATCTTCTTGAATTTGCAGATGACTCAGCCAATGTCCTTTCAGCATTGAGATGTCAAGAAAAGGTCCCTTTGCAATGAGGATGGCAGATTTACAGCTCACGCAGTGTCAAAAATCCCTGCACTCTTATTTTAATGGAGCCACCACTTGGCAAGATATATTTAAGCAAGCCGAGAGCAGCGACGTCAGCCTGATGACACCAGTCACTGAAAGGTTCCCAGAAGCACTATCTGCAGTCAAGACCGGCTCCTTGTCACCTACCTCACCCCTAAAGAGCAAGGTGAGATGGTACCAGTCCTTGGTATCACAGCCAAAAGTCCACGAGGATCTCTGTCACTGGCCCTAAGATTTGATTAAGACAGCTAGCCAATCCCTATGGGTACTGCTAAGATGGTGCATATAATGGGATCCCATGAACACCTACAGGCTAGTGTTCAAAGCAGAACCCAGATGTGCATCAGCATGGATGGGTGCACAGAGCTGTGTGGAATGTTACTCAGCCATGGAAAGGGGAGGGGCACTGACACATTCTACCTGGAGGCAGAACTTGCAGTGGAATACTGAGGAAAAGAAGCCCAACACAAAGGCCATGTGTTGCATAGCACCATTTATGTGAAATGTGCATGGATCAATCCAGAAAGAGAAAAAAAGCTGGTGAGTAGCTGCTGAAGACTGTGGAAGGAGGTGCTCACTGGTTTCTTTTTGGACCTGGAGAATGTTCTAAATGGTGCTAAAGACTGTCTAACTCTAAGCACAATGAAAACCAATGGGTTCTATTTAACTAATGGGTTGAATTTTTTTGAGGCATGGGGCTGGTAAGATGGCTCACTATTTAGGAACATGGACTTTTCTTTCAGAGGATGCTGTTTGACTCCCAGCACCTACATGGAGGCTACCAACTGCCTGTAACTACCCAAGGGAATCCAATGCCATTTCTAGCCTCCACTGGCAGTGTATGCACGATGCAGACACACAGGCAAAATGCTCATAAACAAAAAATAAACTCTAAAAATTTTAACGTGGGGGCTGGAGAGATGGCTCAGCGGTTAAGAGCACCGTCTACTCTTCCAGAGGACCCGGGTTCGATTCCCAGCACCCACATGGCAGCTAACAACTGTCTGTAGTTCCAGTTCCAGGCAAAACATCAAGGCAGGGGGCTGGAGAGATGGCTCAGCGGTTAAGAGCACCGTCTGCTCTTCCAGAGGACCCGGGTTCGATTCCCAGCA
>PVIH01002083.1:0-58120 GCA_004025045.1 Sigmodon hispidus
CTTTCCTTCCTTTTTAAAAAAAGAGGTGACAGGTTGGCTTTTTATCTACCTCTCTCTTGACAAAGAAAGAAAGGTCGGAGTCTTTTGTGACCAGGTTCCTAAATTAAAATTTCATTTTTTTCCTATGCTTTGTGACCCTTTTATGGGTCAACTCCGCTCTGAACCAGGAACCACTCTAGAAGAGTGGCAATGTCCCCTCAGAGGGGTGACAAATGGGTCCACCCCAGGGGTTAAAGAACAGGTCCCCCCACCCCCCAGCAATTAGAGAGGCCAAGAAGACTAACCTTGAGGACTTGGAAGATGACATTAAATTATCTCATGAAAAGTTGCTGTGGAGGGCCACGTCTAAACGGGCAACTATCCGATTAATTCAACCATACAGATAAGCAATGTAATCATTTTATGTTTAAAGTAATGGAAAGACAAACGCCGTTTTCGTTTTCTGTAGGAATTATTCAAAGTAAAAGGTTGAATTAGAGAGACCACGTTAAGAAGGAACGTTCTGCTGTCAAGCCTCCCAAGGAGGAAGTCGATCGGCCGAAGTCGCAGCCACCCAGGTGTTGCCCTCACCCCCTGCCTCCTCCTTCTGGTGAAAAGTCACACTAATGACAAACTCTGCGTGCCCCCTGACGGTTTGATAACGAATAACCGGCTTTGACCCCAGGACATCCTCCCCTCCCGCGGGCTTCGAGTAAGGAAAAAGGCCAGATGGAGAACTAAGGAAATTCTCTAAATAGTTGAAAGACATCTCCAAACGGACTTTGCCCTACTTGTCTGTCGTGGTAGCCTCGTGGGAAGTTTTCCATTCGCATTTCTGAGACAATTGTCCACGTCTCATTTCATCTCCAGCGGAGATGCAGGCTCTTCTAAGCCCAGCCTCTGAGAAGCCCTGCAGAATTGCCCTCTCTCTTAACTGTGGGAGTAGTCAGGGCCACTAGGACCAGCACTCACGCATCCTGACCCACTCCTGGGATTCCAGGGTTAAACTCCAAGTCAAGAGAGGGGAACTCCCCAAAACGGGCAAAGGAATCATTTATGTCTGCCTGGACTGAGTGAGGCCTGAAGGGTACTTCACAGGAGTGCTTCACACTCTGCAGAAGTCAGTTTCTGCGCTCGGCCCCCAGTCCAATCTCTACTCCCTTAACTAGAAGACGGAAAATAGCTTTTCCAGGTTCTGGTGACCCGCCTTGGTGTTACTGGCCCTTGGCCCCACTCCCCATTCCTGTGGTGTCACCACGTCCCCAATCCGGGCATTCCAGGAGCTCTGGCCACATCCCGCTTCCCGGTGTTTTTGTGCAGGAGGGGCCCACAGAGGCCTTGTTTTTTAACCATTACCGTGACGTCATGCCCCCTTCTCTAAGATCCCTTCGGTGGGCCCGGGGAATTGTAACCTCTCCTGGCGGGTCAGAGAGAAGAATGAGGGTCGGCTGCTCCCAGCCACCATTCTGCCAAACATTCCTTCCCACTGTCGCCTGCCCGGGCTTTCAAGCTGCCAGTACCCAAGGTGTCAGAAAAGATGCCCAAGAGGTCCTGCGGCATTTCTTCCAGTCAAGTCACGGGTTGTAGGGAAGGCGGCAAAGTGATTATTATCCGTGCAACAACAAAAAAGGGCTACCCAAACTTCAACTCGAAAATTAAAACATTAGTTTGCACCCCACCCCTCCAGACTGCATCTTCATGTTCAAACAACAGGCAGTAACAACAATAATAAAATAGTGAGTGCTTGAAATACAATCAAACCGTTCACTGGAGGTTTGCTTCCGAGTAAGCGTATAAAAACCAAATGCAAATATCTTTTCCTGGCGATTATCCAGAGCCAAACCATGGAAAGTTGATCTTTGTAAAACCGACCCCCCTCCCGCATGCCAAATACGAATTTCATAATGGCAATTTTTATACCCAAAGCCGGGGAGAGGGGCAACAGAGAACACTGTTGTTTGATTTGTTGTTTACAGAACAAAATTGTTTACACTACTCTGTGCTGGGTATGAGGAGGGGGCAATCAGGGACTGGGGGGGAAGGTAGTCCAGCACATTGTCTATTGCAGAACCCCGCCCGCTGGAATGTGGAAACCCCACATTTGAAAAACAAACAAGTTGCTAAAAGCTGCGTTCACGGCCTCGGCACAGCTGATTGTGCGCACATAGCTTAAAAACCAAATGCCAAGGTGTTGAGGACGATCATTTTCTAATGAAATGATCCAGAACTTAAAGCCACAGCTAGTGAGGCCGTCGGTGACACAAATTTATTTTTTAAGGTTAGAGACTTTTACCATATTCTCTCCACATCCAAATATCTTTAGGAATTCATTACTGACTCTTCCGCTGAGGAATCTGGTACTTCTCACAGTCCACTATGCTCTGTGTGTGTGTGTGTGTGTGTGTGTGTGTGTGTGTGTGTGTGTGTGTGTGTGTGAGAGAGAGAGAGAGAGAGAGAGAGAGAGAGAGAGAGAGAGAGAGAGAGAATGAATTTTACAAGCAGGTCTTCCTCTTGAGATAAATGCCCATTTTTAAGTTACTTATGTATGTATTCATGTTTGTATGTTTAAACAACACCAAGCTGTTACTACTATATAAATCATCTTGTCAACTACCAAGGGTGTGTGTGTGTGTGTGTGTGTGTGTGTGTGTAAAGTGAGGGAAGGAGGATTCAAGTCTGCAAGCCCAAAGGGATTCCTAACAAGTCCTTGCGTTAAAGAATACCAGCAATCAGAGGAGCCAGGTGTAAAGTGGTAACAAATACTTCTTCATAGGCTTTCATACCCATCGTCCCGTCTCTAGTCAATGTCTAGGTGTACACTCTGTGCCAGTTTTTTTCTAGAACAGCTGCTGGAATGCAGAGTCCCCTCAGATCCTCCATTCCCCTCCTCGTCTCTCCCTATCCCTTTCTAGTCATCCAGAGGCTGCAGACTTTAAGTACAGTCACGAATGTTAAGGGATTATTCCTGATCTTGAGCTTTCTTGTAGGTAGGTGCAATTCTGAACACTTCCCTCCAATACAGACTAATTCTATGAGACAGCCTCCTGCCCCGGGATGGGTAGAGATGGAAGGTGGCTTGGAGAAGCCTTAAACACTGGGATATATTTATCTGGCTCTTTTCATCATCACGTCTACTGTCACCGAGCCCTTTGAACTTAACTGGCCCTTTGAACCAAAATGTGCTAAGTAGGACAGAGGAGCAGCCCGTGGTTTTCGGAAGAAATTTCTGGAGTTCTCCTTGCCTGAACTCTCCAGCTCCTTTGGTCCCTGGAATGCCCAAGAACCCAGTGATCCTCAAAGTGGCCTACACAGTCTCTCAGCTTAACAAACGTCTGAAGTTTCAGGAGGTTTCTATCCCCTCCTCTTACTGCGACTAGGGTTTGGGGCGAGGCACAGAAAACTTCTTTCTTTCTCACTGGAAACCCCGCGGCTGTGACTGAACCTTCCTAACCCAGGACAGTACTGGAGAACCTGCCGGCAGAGAACCGGTGGATGGGACGTCAGTGTGACGGAGGAGAGCATGGAGAGGGATGTTCGGAAAGGAGAGGCCAGGGAATAGGCGGAAGGCTGGGAAGGCCTGAGAAACCCGGGCACTGGAGACAGCCAAACAGACTAAGGATTGAAGCCGATCCAGTGCAGGGGAGAATCGAGGGCTCCGTGGAGGCCTGGGAACTGTGGACGCAAGAAGGGACCTGAGGGAAGAATGGGAGTCCCTGAGAATGGCATGGAGTTGGGGGCAGTGTTTGGCAGTAAATGGCTGGATGGGAGAACCGACCACGATCTGCGGACAGGGTCCCGGGCGCCGGGCCCGGGCAGCCGGCGCGCGTGTGGTCAGCCCCGCGGTCCTCCAGCCGCCAGGAGCGGGCCGGCAGGGCTCGGCCTCTGGCTCATTCAGAGGCGGCTCTCGCTTCCCATTGGCTGCCGCCTCCGTGGCGGGGCGGGGCTCCGCTGCCCGGAAAAAAAATGTAACTGCGTAAAAAAGTCCTCGCCTGGGTGACGGATGCTCAAAAGTTCAGAAGTTTTCCCAATGCTTCCTTAAGCGGCCGGCGCAAGAGACTGAGAAAAGGTGACGCGGGGGCCCGGGAAGGCGGCCGGCGCGCTGCCCCCGCCCCTGGTTATTTGGCCGCCTTCGCCAGCAGCCCCGAGCAGTGTCTCCTGGAAGGCGCAACAGTGTGGCGAGCCGGGCGCCTTCTTGTTTTTTTGGATTTTTTTTTTTTAAAACTTTTGTCTTGTTTTTTGCCCCGACTGCTCCTGGAAGTTGCTCTGCGCGTTCCTTCAAGGCGGCTTGCGGCTTCTCGTCCGGCCCCCTCCCCGTGCAGCTACCCTCCCTAGCTGCCCGCGCGGGAACTGAGGGGGGGGTGCGAGGCGCCAAGCGAGCGCAGGGAGAGGCCGAGCGGCCCCGGGCGCAAGGAGGCGATCGCGGCCGGAAAAGACGCGGCCCGGCGGGGCCCGCAGCAGCTCGGTGCGGCCCGGATTCGGACTCGGACTCGGCGGCCAGTGCGGCGCGGCCCGGCCCGAGCGAGGGTGGGGGGCAGCAGGCTGCGCTGGGCGGCGGCGAGCCGGGGCCATGCAGGCGCGCTACTCCGTGTCCAGCCCCAACTCCCTGGGAGTGGTGCCCTACCTCGGCGGCGAGCAGAGCTACTACCGCGCGGCTGCGGCGGCGGCCGGGGGCGGCTACACCGCCATGCCGGCCCCTATGAGCGTCTACTCGCACCCCGCGCACGCTGAACAGTACCCGGGAAGCATGGCGCGCGCCTACGGGCCTTACACGCCGCAGCCTCAGCCCAAGGACATGGTGAAGCCGCCCTACAGCTACATCGCTCTTATCACCATGGCCATCCAGAATGCCCCGGACAAGAAGATCACCCTGAATGGCATCTACCAGTTTATCATGGACCGCTTTCCTTTCTACCGGGACAATAAACAGGGCTGGCAGAACAGCATCCGCCACAACCTCTCGCTCAACGAATGCTTCGTTAAGGTGCCCCGCGACGACAAGAAGCCAGGCAAGGGCAGCTACTGGACGCTGGACCCGGACTCGTACAACATGTTTGAGAACGGCAGCTTCCTGCGGCGGCGGCGGCGCTTCAAGAAGAAGGACGCGGTGAAGGACAAGGAGGAGAAGGGCCGGTTGAACCTTCAGGAACCGCCGCCGCCGCAGGCCGGCCGCCAGCCTGCTCCCGCACCCCCAGAACAGGCCGAGGGCTCCGCTCCCGGGCCGCAGCCTCCGCCCGTGCGCATCCAGGACATCAAGACAGAGAACGGTACGTGTCCCTCGCCGCCCCAGCCCCTGTCCCCGGCTGCCGCCCTAGGCAGCGGCAGCGCCGCCACGGTGCCCAAAATCGAGAGCCCCGACAGCAGCAGCAGCAGCTTGTCGAGCGGGAGCAGCCCCCCGGGCAGCCTGCCGTCGGCGCGGCCGCTCAGCCTGGACACTGCGGAACCCGCGCCGCCTCCACAGCCCGCGCCGCCGCCGCATCACAGCCAGGGCTTCAGCGTGGACAACATCATGACGTCGCTGCGGGGGTCGCCCCAGGGCTCGACCGGGGAGCTCGGCTCAGGCCTCCTGGCCTCATCAGCCGGGTCCTCGCGCGCGGGCATCGCGCCCCCGCTAGCGCTGGGCGCCTACTCGCCCGGCCAGAGCTCTCTCTACAGCTCCCCCTGCAGCCAGAGCTCCAGTGCGGGCAGCTCGGGAGGCGGCGGTGGCGGCGGCGGTGGCAGCGCGGGGGGTACGGGGGGCGCGGGCACCTACCACTGCAACCTGCAGGCTATGAGCCTGTACGCTGCGGGCGAGCGCGGTGGCCACTTGCAGGGCCCTCCGGGAGGCACGAGCAGCGCTGCGGTAGACGACCCCCTGCCTGATTACTCGCTGCCCCCAGTAACCAGCAGCAGCACTTCGTCCCTGAGTCACGGAGGGGGCGGCCAGGAGGCCAGCCACCATCCTGCCGCCCACCAAGGCCGGCTCACCTCGTGGTACCTGAACCAGGCAGGTGGAGACCTGGGCCACTTGGCGAGCGCGGCGGCGGCAGCGGCGGCCGCGGGCTATCCGGGGCAGCAGCAGAACTTCCACTCGGTGCGGGAGATGTTCGAGTCGCAGCGGATAGGGCTGAACAACTCTCCAGTGAATGGGAATAGTAGCTGTCAGATGGCATTTCCTACCAGCCAGTCTCTGTACCGCACGTCGGGGGCTTTCGTCTATGACTGTAGTAAATTCTGACCCCATCCTCGGAACCCTCCTAGCCAAACAGAATGGAACTCCAGAGCAGGAACAGTAAAACAACCCAGCAATGCAAAATCGAAACTAAAAACATACAAATTTTAAAACTTGTGAAAATTCAGAACACCAGCGAACAAAATCTTTCTTGAAATTCAACTCACCAGCACCAGCTCAAAGAAAACTTATTTGTTTTTTTTTTTAAAGATTAATGCAGAACCTCCTCCAGTTTGCTTTATCTAAGTAAGCAAAACAGTAAACTATTTTTGTACAGACAGCAAAACCATGGTTTATTAAAGGACAGTTTACTGCAAAATCCACGTAAGTTTCCTCTTGAGTTCAGAGACTTTCCTGCCCCTTGGTCTCGCCCTTCTCCCGTGCCCCTCAAGTGTAAGATAATATTTTATCCTATGTTGAAAGAAGGGGGAAGTCCCTGTTTATGAAAATCGCTTTCTTTTTATTCATGGACTTGTTTTTAAATGTAAATTGCAACATAGTAATTTATTTTTAATTTGTAGTTGGATGTTACGGACCAAACACCAAGAAAGTGTTCCAAAAGCTTTTAAAGTTAAACTGCCTGAAACTTTAAAATGTGCCTTTTTCTCTCGTTATAAAAAGGGAAACTGTATTAATCTCATTCTATCATCCTTTTCTTTTTTGTTGATCATATCCATTGTTTGTTTATAAATAAATTGCCATTCAGTTTGACTAAGACCTATATGTCTGGATACTTTAATACAGCTTTAATATAAAGAAAAGATTTCAGAGCAGAAATTGCAGAGTTCCCTATTCTCTGCCAGACCTCTGAAATGAGGGAAAACTTCCTCTAGTTCATGTCAAATTTCGCTAAAAGCATTTTTTATTGTTTACTAGATTTTTTTCCTATAACATTTTCTGCCAAATGTGCTATATAGTCAGCTTGCTTTGTGGTTATTAAAAAGATAATTTCCTAAACAGATCTGAGTTGACATATGAACAAATACTTTTCCTCAGTAACTATAAAACATGATTTGGCAAATTTTAAGTCCATGAATCAGCAGCAGTGTTACTACAGTGGTACCTGTGTGCAGAGATGTAGATATGCCTCAAGATACTCACAGATGAGTATTGACTTTCATGTCCACATAGATTGTAATGAGTATTATACATACCTGTGAGCCAGATTCCAAATAGATTTTTTTCTATCAATGTCATACCTTTGTAAGAGGAAAAATAAACTAGTTTTAAAATGTATGTATATAACTCACCCACAGTTAACAATTCTCCCTGTATCACACAGAAGAAGAATTTAATATAAATATACTGTGGGCTGGAAATAGATATTTAATCTTGGGGATTCTTTTAGAAGATATGTTTGTAGAACAATTATTTTTGAACATTTACAGCAATAACCAAAAGGAAGAGTTAAGGGAGACAGAATATTCGTCTAGGGTGGTTTCTTTACAAACCAATTTTTCTTGTTAATTTACAGTTAAACCTAGGAGGCAATCCAGACTGGCCCTCCCCCCTTTTGTAAATAACCCAGGAAATGTAATAAATTCATTATCTTAGAGTGATCTGCCCTGTCAATCAGACTTGGGGAGATGGCGGTTTGATTACAGACGTTCAGGCCTTCAGTTTGTTTCTGAGATAAAGCAGGTTCCTATCTGCCGCTCCTATCTAAAGGCAACACTTAAGCAGTAATTGCTGTTGCTTGTTGTCAAAATTTGATCATTGTTAAAGGATTGCTGCAAATAAATACACTCTAATTTCAGTCAAAAACTGCCTTACGTGGCCTCTGATTCTCTCGGTTCCAGCCGCTCAGAGCGGTAACCTAATAGCCAGGGAAGCTGCAGTGGCGCTGGCAGGGCGTCTCCTCCCGGCAGGCCCGCAGGGGCTGGCCTCACTGGGGCTTTAAATGTTTTCTTGCTATCCTAGTCTTGAGTACCTCTGCTGCCCCCCTCCTCCTCAGGTTACCCCTTTCAAGGAGATGATGGGGTGGGAAGGGGGAGAAGGTAGAGTCTATTTACAAATCTCTTGGAGTTGGAGCCCAGCTCTACTTTGGGGAGTCCAGAGTGGAGCTGGGGATTCTACAGCCATAGTGGTTGCTTGAGCTGGGTTGTCCAGGCCTGCAGGAGACCTGAGCAGGTGACCGATGGTCCTGTCCCCTTGGTTGAGAAACGCAAAGCCAGATCGGAGGAGGCACGATGGTTCTTGGAATGTGGGTTTCATCTGTTTGGACTGGGGGTGGCGAGTGGAGACCCGCGATCGGCCTCCGTCTTTCCAGCTTGAGCCCCTCCGGGCTGCCATGCATTTCCGAGTGGCGTCCAGCCCCGACGCCGGCCTCCAGGACACGGCTCGGGGCCGGGAAGGCTCCTGAGCTAATGAGCTGTAATTACCCGCTGTGGCGGCCGGCTTCTGTTTGCGTTCGCAGCGGCTTTCTCCTCCCCCGCGCGCCCCCGCCCCGCCGCCGCCGCCACCGCCGTCCTCGGTTCCCGCTCGGGTCCTCTCGGCCACTTCCCGAAAATAAGTAGTCTGCTGGGCACACGGCGTCAAAGGACACCCCACCCCCTCGCCTGAGCTGGATGGGTTAGTTGAGTGGGGTCGGGGTGCCCACGGGACTGCGCCGAGGCCAGGGCAGGGGCTGCAGCGCGGGCGCAGGGGACCGGGGCGCGGTGGCCGGGGCAGTGTCCCGATGGCCTCGGGCTCTGGGCACCCGCAGCGCCCGCTCCCTTCCTCGCCCCGCGGCTGGAGCTGCCACTCCCGGCCGCGCCGCTCCCGTTTGCTCCCTGCTCGCCGCCTTTGTTTTGGAGACACACGTGTGTTTAGGAGCCCAGAGCGGGTGGAAAGGTCACGGGTGCTTCTTTGCTCACCGGTCCCAGGGTGGCCCGCACCCTCACGGGCAGGCTCACTACCCCAGTTGCAGTGATCAGCCAAGGCCAGGCCGCACAAACCTACCCCAGGAGGCCTTGCCAGCACGCTGCGACCTAGCAAGGAGTGTGACAGGGACACGAATTACTTTGAACCACAGACCCCTGCGGCTGGAGCGTGCACAGGGTTCTGCAGGTTCGGGTCTAAGAGCCCTAGACCCTCCGCGTCTTTTCCGCCTAGACCTTGCGGCCCTGAGGACGTCTAGGCCGCACCTAGCCCCGGCCAGGCCCAGGCGACCAAGCTGTCCCTGAGCTCTGTCGCTCTTGCAGCGACTGAAAGAACGTTTAACTCCTAGTAGTGGTGTTCTGTGGGTATCCCTTGCTTTTCCTTTTCTGGGCCAGGCGGCTGGAAGAACAGGATTTAATGTGAGCTTGTGATTCCCAAGGAGCCCCTCGATGCATCTCCTCGAATGTTTCCGTATGTGTGGAGGAGAGCTTCCTCTTCTATTTGGGTGTTTGAAAAATTAAGAATGGAAGATGTGTATGTCTAGGAAGGTGTTTGTATTATACACACATTGTTATTAATGCAAGAGTTGCCCCTGTGGTAGTTGTGAGTCATTTGCGACTAAGGAGCTACTCATGACATTTTAAAAAATGCATGTGTGATGTTTCTATTGTCTATACACTTGCTTTCAGATTCTCCTATCTAATTAAGAGAAGGAAACTATTTCTGCCATTCTTTTTAAACCTGGAATTACTTATTCCTTAGTGGCTTGTATGGTTGGTTTGCAGTTTTTCTGTAAAGTTTTGTAAGAAAAACTGCTTGATAGTTAACAGATAGCTAGCGTATTTGGAAATTAGCCTATTGGTGACATGCAGGACCCAGGTGACAAAATGAGTCCACTCATTTTGTAAATCATCTCTGTCGAAATCGTTAGGATAGTATTTTGTCCCTAAAGGAGAAGCAGAGCACATTTATTTTCTTAGCAATCCATACGTAAATGCTAGCATGATATGTGCCATGTAAAATCTTGCAATTGGCATTCTACATGTGGTAGAAACACGTGCTGTTTTGCAGGATAGTATAGTTAACAGGCCCTTTTCAACAGGCTGCATGCAGACAACCATGCATTTTACAGTTTATCATTCCATGCAGGATGTGTCATTAATAATAGATGCTTGCACAGTAATAAGGCTCGATTGTGCTGGTCTCTCTGTGAGCTCTTGGCTGCTTTCTGCCACAAAAGTGTCTTACAACCCTTTTGGGCTTCCTTAACTTTGAAAGGTGAAGAACACGGCACCTTTTTTCCCCTCCCACCCTGGTTACTGGGTTTTTCTGTCTTTAAGGTCGAGGGCCATATGTTTTGTTCAAAGTGGTTTAAAACCCTGAGGCCCCAAACTCTGCTGGTTCAGGCCACCTGGCCAGGCAGCCTGGAAGGCCAAGAGGCAACTTTACTCATCAGGACTTAGGTACCCACAGCAGATCCTCTGAGACTGTCAGCGGCATCCAAGTGCTAGAGAAACAGGTTCCCTCCTTCCCTTCCCCACCTCTTGAACCCCATAGAGTCCTTTCTCTAAAGCCCCTGCCATGGGACACTGAGTGATATTTTAGGCCCTTCATTTTTGACTCCTGTCTACTCATCTCATGACTAGTTCATGAAGCCATTAGCTTTTCCCACCAGAGTATAAACAAATAGCCTGTTAGGCGTAAGATTGATGATAGCTAAGTAATAAAGCTGGCTAGGCAGGGCAGACTATGAGGTGGTGGGGCCAGTCAAAGAAATCGAGGCTTGGGGAGGAAGGGAGCAGGGACATGCCAGAGGCCTCATCCTCCGGCTTGAGGACCAGGGGCAGAGAAGAGGGTTCCAGAAGCTCCAGTGAAATCTGATATATTCAGATAGTGGACACTTGGCAGGAAGGGAAACTCACAGAGAGTTGCCAGAGGGACCAATTGCCAGCTTCAGAAATCCTACTGCCTTGGATTCTTCTATCTGGATTGATAATATGGCTCAAAGCAACCGCCCCCAACAGTTTTCCTTGCTGTGTAGGCAATACAATTACAGCTGGAACTTCTCTGGACTGAATGCCTCACCCCTTTATTTCAACACCTCTTTTCTATACACCATTTGATTCTCTGTGTTTATGTCACTATCCTTTTATCTCTCCCAGTTTATCCCGTCCTTCCTCTTTCGGCATAGAAAATCTTTGGGTCCCAATAGGGTCTCTGAGTGTGATGCCCAGGACTCAGCCTGTACCACCTCTGGAGGTCCCATTGCTCACCTTCCACTAAGACTTCTAGGGGAGGAGCTCGATATGACCCTAGTTAGTTCAGGTATGGGGTAGAGCTGGGGCCAGAGGAGAGCAGGGCAGGCAGGTGCTGCATCCAAGTCAGGTTGAGAAAGGAACAATATCCAATTAAATGACTTCCAGCCCCCGAACCCATCCAAGGTTCTCAATGTGATTAGGGGTGGAAAATTGAGCAAAATGCACCATGTCCATCTTACTGGAAACCAAAATAAGGCACAGAGAGCTCAACTTGGACCTCTATTGCCTGTCTTCCACCTCACCTTGCTTCCAAAGAAACTCTGTTTTATATTAGTTTTTTTGTTGTTTACTTGATTTTTTTTTCCTTCACTGGTTTTAAATTTGTAGCATATTGAGCGTATTATAGGCAATGCAGTAGGATCTGGAATTTCCTTCCACATACATGAGGGCTGGAGCAGTCCCTACAAGGGGAGGTCTGCCTGGTATTGTTTTCAGCTCAGCATCTCTGGGCCTGGGTTTGAGAGTCTGTGCACTCTCCTGCAAGTCATGTGTTCTCAGGACAGCCTCTTTGTGTCTTTTCCCTCCCAAAGATCATCTTTTTTTGCTTTGTGCTGCCCAAGGGCTTTCCTGTCTGCAGATGGACTGGTAGTGCCTCATTTGGACTAGGCTTTCCTAGTAGGACACCCCTGAGAAGGGGACTTTCAGCAAGCCTGTAAGTGGACATAGCTTCACCTACGTGAGTGGACAGGGAAGGGCACTTTGTGAGCTTACTGGATGGACGGTCAGGACTGCAGAGAAGGCCTTGCATTTCACCTAAAGCATAACAGACTGAAGGGAGGGTCTTGTTTGGGGGAATTTGAGTTTGGGAAATGGAAGTGTTTAGAGGGCTTTGGGAGTGATTTAAAGGAGAGAGACCTCCCATTTTCTATCCCAGGGTAAATAAATGCAGGAAAACCAACACGTTTAGCGCCTGTAGTTCTCAAAGCCTCTGAAATTTCCATCTTTGTCAAAAACAAACAAACCCCCTTAACCCTCCTGTCTTTGTTTCCTTGTGGTGCGGGATCGGTATCGGCTGCAGGCCTGTAAGTCATCAGGAATATGGCACAGGTTTCAGAGTGGCGATCGCATTCTTTAACAATCTGCTGGTAGAAGGCCGATGAAAACTGACCTCGGAAGTGGACAAAATCAGCGCTGCAAGCTGCTCATAGGTGCCTTGGCAAGCATGCCCCTGGAGGGAGGCCGGTGTGCACAGCAGTTCCTGAAGTTAGGCTCAGTCCTGCCTAGGATACTGTCTGGAGCCCCAGGGCCCCAGAGCCCCAGGAGCCAGAGGTTTCCTCTTGCCTCCAAAGAGTTTATTATCCTACTTCGGAAGGACACTAGTAATGGCAAGAGAGGAGAACAGCCAAATGCTTCCTCTAAGAGGCCTGCGGAGAGCCTTGGGGAGAAGCACAAAGCAAAGGGCAGGACGGTGCTAGATTTTCTCAGAAAGCGAGGTCCGACATTCAAGACCCTGACTCCAAGGGGCTCTCTGCTCTCTGCCCTGCCTCCTTGACCCACTCACATCTAGACTATCTAGGAGGTGCAGGGACGTGATTTATGGCAAATGTATTTGGTCACAGTGAGAGAATGTGGCATTTCCACTATTTGTCCGCTGGTTCCAGGGTAGGCCCTACCCGCTCAGTCACTATCCCGCAGTCCCTGGTCCCGGACCTGGACACCAGGGAAAAGGCCTCCCCTCATCTCTGGGGCAACCACTCTCAGCAAGCTGCGCTGCCAGGAGGGGCGGGGGCGGGGGATAAAGTGGCACAACAGGAAAGCCAGAAGGCCCTTCCCAGTCAGCTTCCTCGCCATAAAAAGCCAGACTCCAGTTGAGGTCCTGACCCCTTCCAAATATACATTCCTTCGCCCATGGCCTGCCACTGCAGTCCGACCTCCTCGGGCTGCTCTGCTTCCTCTCTGGTCAGCCGGGGCCCAGAGCCTCCTTTGGAGCAGTCTGGTTGTTGGAGACTCGATTTTCAGTTGACTTCCCAAGCCCCCCCCAGCTTTCCTGCCTTCCACCGGGACGGATGCTGCGGTTCTCTCCAGTGTCTGGGATAAGGCACATTTTAGCACTCAGGGCTCTTTTCTTCTGAGGAACAGTGTTTCCTCGCCACCTTTTCTCTGCTGGGTTTAGGGCTATGGAGTTTGAGGCTAGGTGGTGGGTGAGGTTAGACAGGTGCATCCCCAGAAACCTTTGGCTGGATGACCCCGTGTTACAACCTCCCCTTCCTCTTCAAGGTCACAGCTAGGAAACCTTGCTGTGGATCAGTAGAGGGTCAGCCTTTGGCACCAGCAGGTCGAAGTTCTTTACCAGCAAACAGATGGGTACACACCAGCCGTGCACACTCTAGCAGGCACCTTGGCCAGGAATTCATAAGAAACCAGAGGGACAGCTGTGACTATTAGGTGGCAGTGTATGACCCCTTGACCTTGGAGGATGGACATTTGGGGATTAGGCCACAGGACAAGGGGTCAGGGTAAGAGATCAAGTTGTGAAGGAGAGTAAAGAACATGAGGGATCGTGTGTGGTGGAACCTGTAAGGTAGATGGGGAGGGAAGGGCACATCATCACCCTATACAGCCGGGCAACAGCTTCAGGTCCAGTGACCATAGCCAGGCACACCCCCTGAATGCTTGTTCCATGTAGGCCAGATGAGCGTATATGCAGGCAGCCTAGGGGAGAATGGGACCTCAAGGCTTAGTCTCCACTGCTCCCAGAAGACACTGTGGACCATGGGAAGGCAGGGCTGTGGAAGTGGCCCAGCTTTCAAAACGGCAGTGTAGCTCAGATGTTATTGCTACTTGTGAAATTTTCAATGCTTGTGAGGAGGAAAACCTCCAGTTTTTGGAGAGGTACAGATGTCACACTGGGACATGTTGATCTCTTGTAAGACAAGCACACAGGAACACACAATCCTTGTGTAAAAGCTGGGTGGAAACTCTCCCCGACCAGGCTGTCTGCAGTATTTTAGGCTGCGGCAAAGATCTTGAAGACATAAGAGAAGAAAAGCTGGACTAATTGGAACACAGTTGAATAGACTGCGTGGTTTTAATCCCCAAATATGAAGAAGGTGCCTCTGCTTTTTTTCACTTTTGTGGTGGGACCTAAATGTTGTTTTAAATGATATATCTAAGGTATTTTATTTATTTAGTAGTGTTACGTATAAATCTTCAGCCTATCTACTAGACAACTCTTCCACACAGATATATCCTCAGTACCCGGGGAATTGTTTTAAAATGAAAGTTTACAGTTCGGCTTCCCGCTTGAAGCTTGAACAATACAGGGATGATGACATTCCTGTGTAGCCTGTCACCTGACAAGCTTCTTCTGAGACTGGCTTTGGTGAAGGTGATTAAAGGCAATGAGAAGAAGTCCACAGGACTTCTGCTGGATCTGCCTCTCACCTCACACACCTTCCCTTCCTGAGCAACCATTCCCTGGTTCTTCTCAGTGGGAGCTCAGCCTTCCCAACCCTTATTTCAGATTTGCAGTTTCAACCCTGCATGCTCCCTATGCAGTTGCAGATGCTAATAGGCCTGCTTCAGAATGAAAGACAAGACTGCAGATCTCACACAGGCAGGTCTGACCGGTCACTAACCCATTGGTGCCTCAGGACTTAAGCACATGACCTTTCTCTGAAGAACAAATGTGGACTTGCCTCCAGCAGAACTGAGAGTACTAATAGCTTAATTCTCGTAGTTTTGACACCAGGATCAAGCTTGGAGAGGTGTTATAATATTTAGCATATATACCCAGTGCTCTGCAGAGTGGGCTGGGGAGGGGGAACGTGTGAAGGATACACACAAATCACTGAAATTAAGATAAGATGGAAAAACTTACCTAGGTCTTTAAGATAGGCTACATGACATTTTTTTTCAGCACAGAAAGTTAAATTCTAGAGTACAAGAGCTGTTTTTCTCCTTTTAAACACACACAACCAAGAATCCAAAGGGGCCCCCAACAGTGATTGAGAGGGCATGCATAGTGACAGGTTGCCAATGAAAAGACATCTTCTGTCAGAAATCTGTGCTCATCCCCACTTAGTGTCACTGGAGTGACACAGAACTCCTTCCTGTTCAGGATTTCTCCTTGTCTGCCCAAAGGAGCTCATTATGGCTTTGGGCTAGAAAGCCACACAGCACTGAATTAAACACTGCAGGCCTGCAGGTCTTTGGAATGACTTTTTCTGGGTGTTGAATGAGGGTGGTCAGAGGAAGGTTTGTGCATCAAGGTCAAGAACATGCGATTAGCTGAGACTTGAGAGTATGTGTGATAGGGCAGCAGACTTCTGAGTACGTCTGCATGAATCTGTGTGTGAGGTGGCATGTTTGTGAGGGGATGTGTATTTTAGGTCATGGGTGACAATGCATACCCATGTGTGATAGTGCATGTGTGTATGCCCCTGAGCCTTCCCAGTTCTACAAGCTCCACCTCCCAGAGACCATCTGCTTCCAATTAGCAGCATCCCATTTGGGACTAGAAACAGCAGGCTCTTCTTGGGGTGGCTTCTGAGAACCGGGTGGGCCAGCCTGGCCGCCCTAGTTCTGCTCCATGGGGGCTGAAGCTGCCCCAGCCAGCATGCTCTCAGAGCATAGAAAGCTCCACAAAGAGCCCTCTCTGCACCAGCCCTGGAGCCCTAGTCCTCCCCCAGATCATAAACCTGCCTGTGAAGACATTCGGAAATAGTTCACCCTCAGTCTCATGCATGTGCAAAGATTGGAATGCCATTCGCTCAAGTTTTATTTTATTTTGCTTGGAAGGAGAGTGAGGGGAAGAAGAGTCCTGACCTAATTTGTTCTAGGCCAGAATACTATTTCATGCAAGACTGTATACCTGTAAGCAGATAGATCCCTGCTTGCTCTCTGAGGGTGTTATGTACACTTGCTGTCACCTGTAACTGCACACATAGTACACTGCACGGGAATGCAGGCCTGCGATCATGACTCTAGCAGCTAAGTGATAAACTCAGTGACACTGGATCCTGGGCTCTAAGTCTCTTTATCATAACTTCAAATTCATGTTGATATAGTTGAAACATTAGCAAAATGTCTGGTATATATTGCCACTGGATTGAATTAATGAGTCAAAATTTAGTTTAAAAAGTGACCTAGTACTGACCGGAAGAATTTGGGAGTAAATATTGTGCGAAAGCCCATAGAAGAAGCATAGGTTAGGGGGCCTTTGGGTAGCCGAGAAGCTTCCACATGCAATGTTCCAACAATATTTACTTACCATCAAGTTTCTTCTTTTAGCCTGTGTGTGTTACATGAGCCTTTTTTCTGAGCGGGTGAGAGCTAGGGGGTTCTAATTAAAATTAGCAAAGCCCAGCAGAGGTATGAATGTTTCAATTCAGCAGGGGCTAGGTATGTCCAAGGCAGAGAATTAGCCAGGTGCTCTGCCAGGGGCAGCTTAGGCTAGGGGGTCTTCTCAACAGGGGCTTTTCTAAAGGAACCAACAAATATTTCTTCCCCAGCTGTGGATTTTGTCATTGTTTGGGGTTATAAACTGCCTACATTATAACCTGAAGAAAACATACATACACAAATAACTCTGCTAGTGCTGGTTCATAGAAAGATTTAATAAGAAAAGAGAAAAACAATCTCAAAACTCAAAAATTTAAGTTGTATAGTGACATAATTTCAAGTACAATGAATATGTGATTAAAACTTCTTGATTTCCCAAAACCATTCATAGAGACTTTCGACAAAAGCAAACCAGTCTTAGCTTTGGAGTGTCCCATCCTGGTGCCTACAAACTTGTGGCCCAGCTCTTAGCTGTGGGGACAACACAGGAGGTCGAGGGTCAATGGTCACAGGAGTAGCTGGACTCAGGTTGGCTGCAGTAGGCCATGCCTTGTGAATTTCCGCAGGCCTGCTCAGGCATTGGGGTTGGTCCTCATGAGCTCCACGTCGGCTTGCACCATCTCTCTCACCAGCTCCTGCAACCCAAGATCCAGGGTGAGCAGTGAGGGCGGAGTTTCTGCCCCCCTCTCCAGCAACACCCCCTCCCAGGGCCCTGCAAGGTCTCCTGTCTGACCACAGCCCACCAGAAAGGGCTCACAGCTAACGACACAACTTACGTCAAAGGCAACGCGGGGCTTCCAGTTCAGTTTCTGCTTCGCCTTGGAGCAGTCTCCCTGCAGAAAGTCCTGCGGAGAGAGGGCAGATGAGGCGTGCTTGCGTCCCCCTTTGCCAATCTGTCTCATCAGGTACGGGTACAGTTCCAGTCCGGTTTAAGCTAGGAGTAGGACTTTGCGAGAGAGCCATCTCCAACTTCTGTTCATCCCCTACCCCCCAATTCCTACCTTGTCCTAGTGACTCTGATGGCTTTTTTTTTTTTTTTTTTTTTTTTTTTTTTTTTTTTTTTTTTTTTTTTTTTTTTTTTTTTTTTTTTTGATATTAAGTTGCCAGGAGAGCTACTGGGAAAAGTGTTTCGAATTACTGCACTTCTTAGCAAAGGCCAAGGGTAAATCATGCCTGAAATGTCAAGACACGAAGCTCACTGTAGAATGGTCATTTCAGGTCTTTGACCAGCACAACTCCGTTCCATCTATCCATCCGCTGGGTCCCGTCCATAGAAGCCACACTCCTTCAGGTCCTTACTGCCTTTGCCGGGGCCCTGGCGCCTAAGTCTCCCCTGGATTTGGAGTCAGCGGAAACCCCGCCTCCGATCTCCAGCTTTTGGGACAGCCCAGGGGGGCAGACAGGCAAGTCAGCCAGGGAGCTGCAGGAGCCTCCCGGCTCAGCTCAGCCCCGGCTTTGCTAAGGTGAAGACAGTTTTTTTGCCAGGCAGCAGCACATCTAGAAGCTTCTAAACCGAAACTTCCATTTCCTGGTCACTGTAGAGGATCTGTTAAAATCTACTCTTCTCTTTTTTCCTTAGAAAATGGAGATTTTTCTTTCTCGACTCATGGAACAAGCATGCAAACCTCCGTTTCAAACCCCTGTGCATCTGAGACCATGCACCCCTGGTCAGCCCAGGCTCTTTCTCTAGCTCCTTCAAGGTTGACTTTCAGAGAAGACTGCTGACCACTCTCTCAGCCCAGAACTGAGCCTTTCCAACATTTAAAGCTGAGGTGAAGTCTGCTTGCTCAGTTCTGACTTTATGGAGAGGGAAACCCAAATGTACTCAAGCTTTCTGGATAATCTAGCAGGAGAAGTTGGTTTAAGAGGCTCCCTCGGAAGGCAGACTGAAAACAAACAAGAAATGGGAGAGGTGCAAATCCTGTCTTCACCCTCACGCAGTTCTTTATTGCAGGTCTCAAGACTAATCAAGATGAGTTTAAAGGGAAGAAAGAAAGGAAGGGGACAAAAGACAGAGCCAGTTCGGTATGTCCACATGAGTACATCCACTGGTGCATATGTGGAGATGCAAAAAATAACAGGCCTCAGGATTGCAGGAGGAATAAAGGGTGTCTTTATAGTGATAAGTACTCTATGATTCTCTGTTTTAGCCGCACACTATTAGATAACAAGTGGACCAGCTGCTCTGAGTGACAGCCACATATAATGAAGCTGCAGTAAAAGGCTTCTCCTGAACTTGGCAGGCGAAGGCACTTTGTTCTGGACTTCAGATGGGCAGGCCAGAGTGTTGGGTATGAGCTATTTGTGCTCCTCACCAGTGCTCACCTGGGCACTCCAGGCAAAGGTGGTCTAGACTTCATTTCCCTACTGTCTTCATTCTAGCAGAGGGCATTCAGGGACTCTTGTTCTCAATCATCCATCATTGCTTTTTAGGCTTGAACAAATCAAATTCCCAAAGGCTCTGCATTTCACAATATGATGAAGTACCCACTTCCTCTCCAGAGTGTTAACCAAAGTGAAGCAAGTTATTTCTGCTGGCTTAAAAGCCCATTTCCAGACTCCCCAGGAAAGGTAGGATACAAGAATTAGTAATTAGTATTTTTAGCACAATGCTACCTGGAGCTGCCAATGTAAGTGGAAAAACAAATCAATTTATTTCTCTTTACTCTCCCTAAATAAACTTGTCTATACTTTTACAATGCTTCTCTTTAGTGGAAAAGATGCACAAAGGTATTCCTTCTTTTTGCCCAGAGGAAGCTGTGTGGCTTGGAGTCATGAAGCATGCCTGCCTGCCTGCCTGCCCTTTTCTCAGTCCTCCAGCAGCTTCAGGGGAACACGGTTACTGTTGAATCACATACTACCCATGTAAATCAGCCAGCACAGCATGAATGCAGCTCATGGCTGTGAACAGACAGTTAAAAAAAGCCCTAAGATTCTGTTTGGTTTCAAACGATCTCAGTGGGCTTGGGAAAAGGAGCTTTGTATTGTAATTATGTTTCCTGTATTTTTCTACAAGTAGCTCATAATATAAAAACAACCAGGCAACTACAATTAAGGAAAAAGAAAAATGGTTTTCAAAAGCTTAGCAACAGACACTGCTAAATACACTGTAAAAGTATTTCATTGAAACCAGAGACAGGCCCAGCTAACTTCCCAGTTTAGTCTTGAGCCCTCTCTCAGGCTGCAGCCTAGGAACTTCCTTAGCCTTCTGCCAAAGCTCGATCTCCCTGAAAGCTAATTAAATCAAGAGGCCTTGGGGAGGGGAACAAAACAGTGTCTCTTCTCAGTTGCCACTGAGTCAGTCAACACATAGGCTAGTCAAAATGTTTCTGTCCCATCAACTTTTCCCCTGTTAGGCAAGTGCTCTACCACTGAGCTCTCCTTTGCCCCAAGGACTCTGTCCTAACTAAACACCTCACTAAACTGGGAGTGGTGGTGCATGCCTTTAATCCCAGCACTTGTGATCTGCAGAGTGAGTTCCAGGTCAACCAGACAGCCAGAGCTACATAGAGAAGCCCTGTCTCAACCCCCCCCCCCAACAAACAAACAAACAAACAAAAAGGAAAAGAAAGATCTTATTTGCTACCATGGGATCTGGCCAATGGTTTGTTCCATTTGCAAAATTCCTGGCTCAGGCACACTTGAGAGACTTCAGAGGTGGCATGACAAGGCCTGCTGGACAGGGCAGACAGGAAATGCTCTTTTAAACATCATTTCCTGTGACCTGCAGAGAAGTTAGGGTTGGGAGCTGGACTCCTACCGGGAGCCCAGAGTTGCTGTGCTCACACACGGATGTGGGGAGAAAGGCCATGACATGCATTCCTTTTATATTTAAGTCTTTTAAGACATCTGAACTTCCACAGAACTCTTCCAATAGGGGAAAGCAACTCCTAATGACAAATAAAAAGAATGAGTTTATGTCTACTGTTCTACATTTGAATTATTTGGTTCTTTACAGGCTTAGAGTCACCATATGACAACAGAGGCAAACTTCAATTAAAGTAATAATTTTATGTAGAGTTTCTATAAAATTTCTAGAAAGAACTTAATGAAATGGGTGGTCTAGAGTTTTTCTGGGGGGAAAAAAAGCAGGCAACAAAGCTGTAAGAAAAATTCAAAGTATTTTTAATGTGAAGATGACATTTCCTAAATCTGGCTTCTGGTGTCTTGCTGTCTTCACTGCTATTCCTTAGGTGAACTATACAGTTTCAATATGTAATTTATTATTGTCAAATTCAATTAGGCTTAACTAAGCATTTTACTGCGGCTAAACATCACAAGGAACTGGGAAATGCTGCAGACCAGTTCTCTCCTGCAGACCCTGGCTGGTTTGCCCCTAGGAACAGCTGTAGCAGAGCACCCAGAGCAAGGTGATGGAAGCATCAGCCTGAGAGACGGGTGTGTTTTATTGCAACAAAATCTCAGGCTTTCCTGGCCCTCCGTCTTGTTACAGTGGATAGATAAAGCGCCAGACCGAGTCCCAGGGAAGTCATTAGCCAGTTCCTGAGCCCACAGCAGTTAACGCAATCCAGAAAAGGAGGGTTCACCCTGCCATTATTGTCTCCTCTAATTAGAGGCCACTTTTGTGAAGATCTCTGGGCTTCCTGTGCATTGCTGTCAAGATAACAAGACACCTCTCAGCCACACAGGTTACCTTTCTTCCCCTAATGTGATTTTGATTGTTCTTATACAAGTTGGGTCCCTTCAGTCCACTAAACTGGATCATGCAGGATAACTCCAAGCCCACACCCTCATTCCTTTTTTCTCCCATTTTTCTAAGTTTGATTTAGGGAAATTATAACATTTAGATTGAATTACAGTTTGGGTTGGGTTTCTTAGGCAGGTTTGTGCTAAGGTTTGAAGGAACATCTGTTAGGGCAGAGAGACTTAAGAATGGAAGAGGTCTTGGCAGGATGTTGTTAAATTTCTAATGGACATACTGAAAGAAATTGATTTTTGAGTGTCACAGACAAGAAGGTGCAGAGACAGGGATGTGACTAAGGAAAACCTAACTGAATGGAAACCTTGGCTAAACATCTTCAGGAATTTAAGACATGGAGCTGTGAGTGGCACAAAAATACTCATTTTCCCCTCCTGCTTTTCTTAGAAAAGCGAAATTGAAGCCTAGCTAGGTTCCAAGGGAATAGAAGAATGCCCCAGAGTTAGGTCCTTGATCTGACTTCATGCTAATGGAGTGAGGAGGCAAGCGTCCCTCCTAGGGTAAAGCTTCTCCTGGGAAACACACAACTGCTCAAAACAAAACACCAACAGAATTTCAGGGAAGCCTTTGAAGTTGCACTGCTGTATCCCAACCAAGATTCTAGACAGGCTGGGAGGGGAGTATGGAGGAAAGGGGGAAAGAAGCCCAAAGCACCCCCCCTCAAATGCTCTTTTTGACGACCACTGTAGTGTTAGCCCTCACATGCTGGAACTTACCCATGGTTTAATCCAACCCAGAAAGAACTGACCTCAGAGCAGCACAAGGAAGAGGAGGCTGGGCATTTATTCCCCTCTCCTCCCCTGGACTGCATTAGAACAGCAAAGACTGAAGTCAACACCAGGCCTCTCCTTTAGAGACAAGGGGCGATAAGAGAGAAGGAAAAAACAGCAGGTTGTTTCCCTGTCTCTTCAGGAAGCAGGTGCAGGGCACTGTCTATCCAGCAGGGCTGACAGAATGCCCCAAAGCTAAACTGATATGGTGCTTTGCCAGCTTCACTAAGCACCATTCCAGAGTGTAGTACATGGGACGTGAAGCAGAGGAGGAGGCCTGCAAAAGCTGTTCCTAGTCTCTGCACAAAGGACACTCGAGGCCCACTGGCCTTAGACTAAAACCACCGCTTGGAACTGAACATTAGCACTGTGCAGTCTACCGATGGGCTCACTCATAAACCTGCTAGTTATATTGCCTATTCTGGATGGTGCCTCCTCTTAAAGATCCTGTATTTCCTTTACTGAACCCATTTTTCTGTGAGTGACTATGCAGCAGCTACTAAGAGGTATTAAACACAGGAAAACATCCATTTATATATGGGCCATCACACTTAGAAAAGAAGCTACCACTGTCTGGAACTTCCTACAAAGTGAATGAGGTTATATCTTCTTTCCAAAGTGTCTATCCATCAATATGTCATGACATACATACATCTTGAGAAACACAGTTAGGGGGAGAAAAAGGCTCTACAAGTTACACAGACATCATATTTATAGCTGGACCTCCATATCTGTGAACTTTGCATCTGCAGAATCAAGTAGCCATTGCTCAAAAATAAGAGAAAAATAAACACTTGTACTGAAGATGTGCAAATGCCATGTTTGTCATTGTTGCCTAGTGATTGATCATAATGCCTGTTGAACAGTATCCACACTGTATCAGACACTAAAATCCCTAGGATGATTCCCTGAGTGTAGAAGGACATGCATAGGTCTGCAAATCATCTTATACTGGGTCTTAAGTTATCTGAGGATTTTGGTGTTAGAGGTGGATCCTGGAACCAATTCTCTGAGGATGCTGAGAGATACGGGGGGGGGGGGGTATGGGCTCTCAGATTATTATTTCCCTTTAGAGTTTTAGTGAGTCTTGAGAAAGTTCTCTCAGGCCAAACATGCTTGAGACATGTTGAGATGTCCATTCTTCACTGTGGACTGGATCACATATACCACAGCATTCACACTAACCAAACTGTAGGATGTTCCCTTAGCAGCTTGGATTCTCCACTCTGCCTGTCTGGCCATTGCCCATCACCCACCTACTAAAGAGCTTTGACTGGGCACCTAAACAGGAACAACCCAGGAACACTCTTACAAGCCTGTATAACCTTATGGACCCAGGCTTAGCCCATTTCATCAGGCCTATCTGAATGATCAAGCAAAGGAAAGCATTTTTACGGAACAATGCCCAGTAGCTTGGGAGAGTTCCATGCTCAGAGGTAGAGGTCTAACAGGTTACGGGTGAAACTCTGAGGAGAGCACCTTGTAACATCCAGATTATGCCTGCTCTGTATCTGTTCTATGTTGTTCTATGTCTACAACTGTAGTCATAGAATTAGCTTTTTTTTTTTTTTTTTTTTTTCTTTGTGTTAACATGGGGTTTTGAAGCCTAGCGCTTATGGTAGCATGAATTCAGGGAAAGTGAATTGAATAACTTACTATAACTGGAGCCCTCTGGTCCTAACTCCTTCACTAAAGTTCATCCTAACCAGCTGATGGGGGTGGTGGGGTGGTGACTCACACTTATAATGTAAGGGCCACTTAATGACAGGGAGATAAGATTGTTAGTGACCTCAGCATTCCAGACTTCAAAGTCAGCACCATCTTCTTTGAAAATTACTGGCTACTGTTAATAACTGGATCTGGGGTGTAAAGATTTGCCCATGCTAGTAGGAGGTGGCACAAGCCCCGAGGAAAGGAGATAAAGCACCTTTAAGTGGACGATTAGGGACTGTTGTGACATAATTGGCAAGTGGCGTTCTGGACATAAGATGCAGGCGGCATTTCTTTTGCCACTTAGCACTTTCTGCCCTCAAAGCACTTTGCAGAGTTCAGCTAATTAAACTTGAAGACAGTCACACTCAAGATGCAACTCAGAAGATTTTATATCTGCTTCAGAGGCCTCTCTCTAGAGATGAAAGTTCTCTGCAAAGTATCTTGGAGCTAAAAGCCCAACTCTGTTATCCAGCTTATCTTGAGCCTGCACCCTCTTATCCAGAAAGGCAACTGAGGCCATGGGACGTCCCAGCTTGCACAAGACAAAGGCAATTTTCCTTAAGCTTTCTTCCTTCTTGTTTGTTAGGCAATCTATCATCTTAGAGAAAATCCCTACCTTTATTTTGAACACACACTCAAAAGAACATTCTAACTAATACAAATCTCCTTATAATAAAAACAGGGTTGATGCTTCTCAACTTATATAGCATATTAAGGTTTTCTAATATTAAAAAAAATCTCTCTTCAATAACTTACCTATCTACTCATGCTTTGCCTTCTCCCCCTTCTCCCTAAACTACATGGAGATGTCTTAAGAGGGCCACAGCCACATGTTTCAGGACCACTTCCCCAGCAACTTCTTATGACACGTGCTGGCTAGTTGCATGAACTAGGGCAACTAGCACACAAGACTCTGCATTTGGCTGCTTCCTCAAGGAACTGCTTGAGGGAAAACTTAAACTATCTGGCATTTGTAAGTTTCTTGAAGGGCACAGAAGAAAGGTGAGCATTAATAGAGATCCTTAGCTTTTCCACAGTTGGACTTCCTCTCTAGTTGTTTCCCACCATCAAGGCTAAGAAACATTCAGCAGGCTGTGGGGGTCTATACTGCATGGCTACCTGTTACTGTTTCTTTCATTTTTCCATAAGAACAGAACCTTTGTGTCTATCTGTAGAAATATTTCAGACAGATGTCATGAAGCCATCTAGTGGCAGAGGCTTGGACTAGAAGGCAGCATTTCTGATTCTTATATAGCAGTCACAATGTTCAAAGGACCAAGTCCTCCAAGGAAAACAGTGTGCTTATGCCACATCAATATGAGAGGCACAGAGACTTCTAAATAACGTATCAGCATATGATGATGTCAGTATATGCCAATGGTGGATGGAGGCTGACAGAAATGCAGCCACAGTGTAACTCAATGAATATGTTGTTATGGAACAACCTCAGGCAGTGAGGAACAAGGGTAGTGGCCAAAGAGAGGATTCAGACCAGCAAGATAGAAGGAGACCATGGTGGGGATTAAATGACTGTTCCCTAGGTAGACAGAAGCATGCTCCAGGAGCCCATGCTTTTCTCAGAACCCATCCAACTGCAATTAACATCTGTGCATTTGACCATAAATTTTATCTCAACAAAAATGTTTCTAAACATTACTAAGAACATAGAGATATCACTGGAGGGAAATGGACTCCTATTGAAAGCTCAATGAACTCAGCTGTTTCTGAGCATCTCTGAGTATTAGATTCTAAATCTATAAAACTGATATAAACACTGTCTATACTACAGAGTGGTTGCAAGAATCCAAGACTACAAAGAAACAGCTGCTGGTACCAGATTTCCCCCCTTGAGGTGCTGGAGATCAAGCCTAGTGCCTCATTCATACTAGGGAAGCAGGCATTCTATTCTAGAGACACCCACTCCTTGTTTCAGTGTTAGGTCTTTGTTTGCTGAACAGCTCTACCCAGGATTTTACACTCTGCTTTTCTCCAATTACTGCACACATTTAACTTGGTGGTCTGTTGCCAGATACTGATTTTGTCAAGCATTGGGGAAGCAACTGTGGATAAGGCAAGGCCTTGGCTGTCATACCTGTGCTTGTTTGGGGAGATGGAAGAGGTGCAGAGATTCAAGGAGGCCATCAGCTAATGGGGACTGTGATGATGAGGCTGTAGAAGTGTGGACTTGATAAGAGTGGAACCACTGTGATGGCTAAGGGACATTTGATCAGAATGGTAAAAAAAGATGTGGGTAAGGCAGTCTCTTTGGGGACACCATTGGTAGGAAGTACTTTAGGGAGCAGCACTTCAGCTCTGAGGCGTACAGACTAGACCATTGCTTGTGGACACATGAGCAAGAGAAAGGCAGCTAGTGGTGAGGCCAGAGAAGGTTAAAAAGACTTGTCATGGATCCCAGGCCTTCCTCCACAGAAGCCATGTTGTGCCAAGGCCTTATTTTCTGAATCACACCTGACTGTCCCATAGAGTCTAAACACACAGGGGCCATCATGGCTAAAAAGCTGGCAGATTTAAGTGATTTAGGAAGAAGCTTCACATTTTTTTGGGGGGCGGGGAGGAGGGTTGGGGATTTTCAAAAGTATGACACTGACTTAGCTGTTCATACTGATTTATGGAAGAGTTGATTTTTCTCTCTCTACTGAACTCTTATTTATGCATGACCCTCTGCCTCTTACAGTCAAATACTCTTTGATGTTTGGTTATGTGACCTAACTACTTTGTAGGGGCTAGGTCTGGCTACTTCAGTGAAGACTCAGCATGATACCCAGATGGCTCTGGGAGGCTAGGGACCTGGCTGCTGTGTTCAGACACCCCCTGGAGTGTGCATTAGTAAGGCTGCCCTTCTTCTGCCCAAATGAGGGCAGCAGGAGCCTCTGGGGGCTGAGATGCCTCCACCCTTCACTTCCTTTCTGGCTAGTGGGAAGTAGGAGTCCTGGACACCCCTAGGTGGCAAACAGCCTTCTTCCTGACCAACTCTCACAGTAAGACACATCACTGGCACCTACTTTCCTTTAACAGGTTTCACCATATGGTTTATGTGTTTGTGTGAGTACGTGTATATCTTTGAAAGGGCAGAGAAGCAGTCCTTTACCATCCTAGCACTAACAGCGGGGAGTCTGGACTCTGCTCTGGGTCCTGGAGAGTTTAAGCACTAGAGGTTTTCAGGACATCTGTGTATTTTGTCCTAGATGAGAGTGGTCAAAGAAAGGAGAGGAGACCAATTAAGATGTCCAGGCCACAGGGGTGAAAGATGGGGTTTCTAGATGACAATGGTGGAGAGTGTAGCCAGGGTAACTGGGGAAGCAGAACAAAAACGACTCCTGGACTGATGGAATGCAGATGAGGGAACAAGGATTCTGGCTTAAAGGAGAACCCTCCCATTCCCTCAAAGGCATTTATAAATTTATATGCTGTGAGACATTCCAATATAGCCTCACTAGTTTTATGAGTATCTCTGCTTCAAGGCAACTTCTTATTTCCAACATTACACAACATGGGCTCTCTAAAGGTTACTTTTGTTAAGCTTTTGAAAACCCTTTCTGTCATACTCCATAGATGGCACTTTGTGGTCATGACTTGATATGATGCCAAAGCTCTTGAGTCTACTTATCACCTAGAAAGCAAACTCTGCTTGCATGAATCCTGGCTACTCGTGTGAAAGGAACATAGGCCTTCTTCTGTGACCTGAGCCAGTGGACAAGTGACGGAAGGGTTAAGGCAAGCTGTGTCTACTGTGCTCTCCCAACACGTCCTACTTTTATTCTCCACTTGAGGCTAGAGGAAGTCCGAGAGGTGGCCTTTCACATGACATCATAAAAGCCTGATTTATCGCCAGCCACCAAACATCTAGAAAATCATAACATCCTTTCAGGAAAATGCAGTGGAAAATAATCAGGCTAGCTTTGATGAAAGCTTTGGTGGGGACTCCAAGTGTGACACCCTGCACAGTCGCCCTTGGCAGGTGCTTTGTTTGCCCTCAGTGCTGGCCTTGCTGACAAGGCTGAGGGTCTGATCTAAATGACAGCCTGTGATGGAGTGTGGCTTCCTGTCCACAGACCAAATAAGTTGGGATCATAGTCTGCCAGCTTGATGAAAACAGCACCTCAGTGTATGTGAATATGCTTTGGAAATGACAGCTCAGTCCAGATGTGAGAAATTATTGACTATAAAAGTATATAAAAAGAAAACCAACCCATGCCTGTTACATAATCCACTGCCATACATCCTGTATTGTACTAATGATCTGCCCTCTGTTTCTGTATTTACTGATTGATTAATTAATTATGATTATTTTTTTGCTGTGCTGGGGATGATCTGAAAAATTCTTGCATGCTATACAATAGCTCTACTGTGGCGATACTAAGCTCTAAACCTATCTTTAGGATATAACACTTCAGTTAGACTTTTTCATTTCAAGACAATTTACCCACAGAATATTTCCAGCAATGTACCACTGCATCACGCTCCTAACAGCAAAGGGCACTAAGAGATGATGAAGCAGAAATCTCTCCCTGCTAAATGTTAGAGGATATAAAGGGACAACTAAGTTCCTCACAGCACAAGCTATGCATTGAATTGAAAACAGTCACTATGCACCTCCACAGTGACTGTTTTGCTTAGTCAGTTGGCAAAACTACCATGCAGGAGCCTCTTGTCTCTGATGCATATGATGTGCTCTGCAAATAAACCGAGGAAGAGAAGGTCAGAGTACCTTGAGAGCCTAGCATGGTTCTCAAATTCTGGTCACATTCATTTTCCAGAGGTCTGTTGGCGATAAAAGTTGGCCTACCTACATAGAATAAGGTAAGCTATGGAAGTCTTGGGATCTTGAGTTTTGGGAAGAAAAGCTGCCATAATGGTTTATGTAAGGTTGAAAAGGGCTAGTTGGAATTGAAGGTGGTACAGATGCTACTTTCACTGCTACATCAGCCAGTGCTACAACACAAAGACCATGCTCACATTTAAGGACTCAGAAGGGAACATCTCTCTGGCTACCCTAAACATTCTTGAAAGGCTGGTATTGGTGTGGCTCCTTACGAAGGATGAGCTCCCTCCCTGTGGTTGGGTGCTGAGCCCCAGCCTGACATACCAGCCATATCAATTATGGGCACACGAGAAGCCTCAGTGCTCACCATTATAACTTTGCAAGTTCAGTTTTTTTAACTGCTTCATCAGGCCAGGGCAGCCAAGAAAATCTATGCCTACCTAGGACCACATGAGAAATGGCAATGCCCCTCAACTGTATGCCCTTGGCCTGCTTCCCTTGCACAGCCTGCTGTCACAGCCTTCTCTAACACATGGGGCTGGTATTGATCCCCATCCACTGCTGTCAGTTGAAATCTCATAGTGGCTGCAGTGGCCAAGCAGCAGATCTCGTTTTCTTCCATCTGCTGGACTGGTCAGTTTCCAGAACTGAGTCTGAGTCAGACAGGGTAACAGGAAAGCCAGGTGACTTAGAACATTGTAAGCAGAGGGTGGTAGCCAAGATGAGTTCTTACTTGTTTAGTATTAAGGGAATCAGAGACCATTCAGAGTCAATACTAATTTATTAGGCTCTCTTTGGTTCTATCTATGTAAACTCTATATGTTGTTTATACCTGCCAAGAGTCTTAGATAAAAGTTAAGAGAACAGGCCCAGCAAATCAGATAACTTGCTCATTTTAATTTGGAATAGTGGCTAGTAATCAATTAGAATAGATCCCTTATGAAGACAGAAATCTTAGTGAGAATTCAGGGTGGGCTATTATGACATACAGGGCTGAAATCAGTGTCTTGGAGAAGTGCTTGAAGAAAGTTTGGAATCTCAAAAGAAAAAAAAAATTTCATTTCCCCTAGCCAGAAAGGAATAGTTTTATAGAGGTAGAAAAGAAAACATTTTTGATTTGGTTACTTCAGATTCCTTAGGCATCATCAGGAATGGTTATGCTCTTAAACTTTCTATTTAATAGTAAACAAAGACCAAGTCATTTTTCCATGGAAGCAGCCCCTGGTTTTCTAAGGCTAAAATGCTCTCAGTGGACTTTCTCCAGTAGAACTAGATTCTTCAAGGAACTGCTTGCTTTCTAGGACCACAAAGAACAATAAGAAATGCTTGCCATGAGAACTTAAAGGATTTGGGAAATGCTTGGAATCACTCCTCCATCAGAACACCCTTTTCTTTGAAAACACTTCAACACAGAACTAAAGCAAATGACCTGGATCTTCTTTATGCCATTACCATGACCATCCATAATAGAAATAAATTGCTCCCAAGGATGCAGACTTCTACAGACTTCAGAGTCTATACAATAAAAGAGACTGTCCTGTCAGGGTCTGTGCACTTAGATAGTAGTAGAAGAGCAAGCCTGGAGATAGCTGAAGGCTTCAGCAAAAGCAATTTGATTTTTGAGCTTGGCTACTGAGAATTCAGATGTACAAAGAAAGAACTGCCTTAAATTATCACTACCCTATAGTGATAGCAACAGTTACTACAAAGGACTCCCCTCAATCTATTTTTTCACTGAATCCAGGCAACATTTGCAACATTCATCCATCCATCCATCCATTTACACAGCCAGTGGCCATAGATGTGTCTATGAAGTCATTGAGTCTAAGAAGCTCAAAGCTGATGGTCATAAGTTAAAAGTGTTATGCTCTAGGTAAGGGGAAGAGTATGATGATAGAGCCAGAAAGACTCTGGCATGCAGGGCAGGGTTGCAACTTGAAGAGTTATATGAGGAGTAAATGGATACTGTAGTGCACGATAGCAGTATTCAGCAGGCTACTTACTGAAGCTCATGTGAAAAGTAACGTGTCATGAACTCCCTCCAAGAAGCTTCCATAATTTAGGTCTCTTCATAAAAAATAGAGAAAGGATATAGAGACTAATGCAGTGGGGCACTCAGAAGAAACATTTTCTAGATCTCAAGATGGTAGTGAGGTATGAACACAAGTCAGTAGAACAAAGACAAAGTATCTAAGTGCAATAATGTAATCCAATGCCTAAGTGGGGGTCTGAGAACAGTTTAGAAATTGCTATAAGGTTGAGGTGGCACAGGGTAGAGTGGAGCTCCCCTATTTTAGGTGCCGGGCAGTGGACTTCAGATGTACAGCAATTAGCACTAGCTCAGCATGAATTTTGCTGCCAGATCTTTCTGAGTTGAATTCCAGTTCTTTCTAGTACTTTCTGGATGACCTGATTCTCAATGGGCCTCTAATACAATATCTGCTGAAGATAAAGATACAGAAGTGACTGATGTGAGCAGATACTCAGATATCAGCTACTGTGTGTATATATCTTTATGGCTTTGCCAGAGCCAAGAGAATGAAACTAAGTCCCTTGGAACAACACTCAGGCCTTCAAAGCTGGTTTGTGATGTTAGCTTCAAATGTCTTCCTATGTAAGCCCCGCAGTTGTAGCAAGCTGCAGCCCTGATATATAATCACATACAGAGAATATAGAAATTCTCTTCTTGCTACTCATACTTTTTCACACCATAAAAAGCCTGAATTTAAAGAGATTTTGCTTGAGATTCTAGATTCACCCATCACTGTAGATTTAGCTCATTTGTTCCACCACCTGTTTCATGGCATAGATGTCGACTTGCTGGGCACTTGCCACAGTATGAGTCCACATATCCAGTTATCCCCACCACATGTTTCTAGTTCTAGACTCAGCTGTCTCCCATGCCTACACCCAGTCTCACCTCCTTTCCTGCTATATATCCCACATAGGAAGCTAAGTCAGACAGGGCCATGCCTCTAGACAAGTAGGTACTCAGTATAATTTTTGGGAGCTGTAGAGTGGGCTGTCTCAGGGAGTGGTAGTCTATCTACTTTGAATCCATTTTGGCATCCCCATGGCACTGGTCTACTAAGCCATCCCTTAATAGAGTCACTCTACAAGCAAAGCAAACCTGGATAGAACTAGGTACTGTAAGGAAAATACAATACTGGTGGTCAGGAATGCGGCCTAGATGATAAGGAAGCAGAGTGTCTTGGCTGACAAGACAGCAGAACTTAAGTTGAAGAACATGACATGCACCTGGGGAGGGAGCCCCTTGGGTTGGGCCTAGCAGGTGGAGACTGATAATCAGAAGCCTTGAATTTCCAAGTCCTGGGACTCTGATGAGGAAGCTGTTATGGGTGATGGTGGCTCCAGGTAGTGATTTACAGTTTTGCCAAGAAAGATCTGTGACTAGGCTTGGTGCTCCACACCTGTTATCCCAACTCTAAGGAGGCAGGGACAGACGATGATGAGTAGGATATCAGCCTAGTCCACATGTCATCTTCTGGGCTAGCAACTTTGTCTCGAAAAATAAATAAAAATATAGGCTTCAAGCCTGAGGACAGAAGTTCCGACACAGGTGAATAGACCATTATAGTCAGTGAAAGACTGTCTTCAAAAATAACGTGGAGAGTGGTAGAGGAAGACATCTGAATCTGATGCAAGAGTGAACACACACACACACACACACACACACACACACACGCACGCACGCACGCACGCACGCACGCACGCACGCACGCACAGAAAATAAATCAAGACAAAAACAAAACAAAACACTCCACCCACAAATAATCTCCAAATGAACCATTTTTTTCCAAAAGACTTTGGAATAAATTTCTTTGTCTAGGCACTTGCCACACTCTGCCTGCAGGTGGTCTTCGGGGCCAATGTGAGCTGTCCTGTAGTTGAAGTAATTTTAGGAGACCCTGAACCCTAAGACAGCATTCTGTCTGTAAGGAGTTCCAAATCCTGGAATAACCAAGGAGCCACAGGGCTCACCAAATTCTCACTCATTTCTGTGTATCTCATGGTTCCTCAGGGGCATAAATCAGGGGTTGATGTTTTCATGTTTCTCAGAGACAGCCCATTCCATGCCACTACCCTAGCAAAGGAAAATGGAGGGAATATGCTCAGCTAATTGATGGCATGCAGAGAGTACCACAAGAGACCACACCCAGGTCACGGATGGAGCAGGTCTTTCAAGAAAAAGATTTATCTTTTGTTGTAGGAAGGAAGTACTGCAGAAAGTCAGGGTGGTGTATGGCACAGAAAGGACCTGCCGGACCCTAGCAGTGGTAGAACCTGAAGGGCCACTTTGATCCTTACCAGGTGACTCAACTTCCCAATGGGTAAAGATGGAGCTTCTAAGCATGCACAGAAAGTGGATGTGAGAGCAGAGCATTACCCTTCCAGGTAGGAAAGCAAGCCTGAGCACCACACTTCAGCAGCGATCACTTATGGCTTATTTCTCTTGGACAATTTTTCTCTGTCTTCAATCTCCCTCTTTGCTTTCTTTAAGTTTTAATTTTGTTATATTTTTTATTTTAAAATTCTATAAACTTTATTTTTAAAAACTTTTTACATTAATAAAAACATACTTTTTTTTTAACTGTATAATAGTTCACTGAGTTATACAGACTTTGGGTCTGGTTAATTTTGGTGTGTGTTTTAATTTAACATGTATTACTTATATATTTGTTTAAATCAACATTCAAAGTATTGTTTCATTATGGTATTTTTCTTTTTTTCTTTTTTTCCTGAGACAAGGTCTCACTATGTAGCCTTGACTGGCCTTGACTTGCTCTGTAGACCAGGCTTGTGGTGGTATATTTTATATTTAATAAAACCAGTCTGGAATATCAGAGAACAGATCCACCCACAGTCAAGCCAGGAGGGTCAGATAGTGGTAACTCATGTCTTTAGTCCCAGCACAGGAAAGACCTAGTGGTGACCTACACCTTTAATCCCATAACTCCAGAGACAGAGATCTTTCTGTGTTTCTGTGAGTTCAGGGCCTAACATCCAAACAGTAGTAGCTCACACCTTTAATTCTAACTCTAGGTTTATGATGCAGAGTTGAGCCCATAAGTGAAACAATTGGGCAAAGAAGGTATTTAAGGCAGGCATAGGAAGACAGAGATTTATTCTGTAGAAGTGACTAGGAGGTTGGCTGAGGAAGCTAGAAGATAGCTTTTACCCTGAGAAGTTAGCTGGGTGAGATTTGACTGCGGTCTGTTTCTGCTCTCTGATATTCCAGCTTTCCACCAATATCTGGCTCTGAGTTTTCATTAAATACAAACTAGAATTCGTGTTTTACAGGTTGGTTTCAAACTCACAGAGATCTGCCTGCCTGTGTCTCCCAAGTGCTGAGATTAAGACAGGCATTACTATGCCCAGCTCCCCCATTATGGCATTTTAAAACAATTTGTTTTTGTTGGTTCCCTTCTTTCCTTACCCTGCTACACTTCTCTCCAGTACTATTTTTGCTTCATGACTTGTGAAACCCTTCCTCAATATCTTTTCCTTTTTCATGGTCCCCTTTTTAGTTTCCTAGCCCATACAGAACATATGCTGGAAAAATGAACTCCAGTGCTGGAGAGATGGCTCAGCAGTTGAGAGCACTGGTTGTTCTTTCAGAGGACCAGGGGTTCAACTTCCAACGCCCATCTAGTGGCCAGTTTCAGAGAATTTGACACTGTCTTCTGGCATACTTGGGTACCAGGCATGCACACTGTACACAGACATAAAACACATGACATAAAATTAAAAAAATAAAATCCACATCCAGAAGCAAATGGAGACCTTACCACAGCTTAGCCTCTCCTTCACCCCAAAGTCTCTCGTTCAGTTGCCCCAACTTCCAGGAACTACTACATTGCTCACTCCTCTATGGCCTTCTTGACATAAAGAAAGAAAGTAAAGGCTTTCAAAATCGTTTTAAAATATTGACTCAGAGGTTGGGCTGCAAAGATGGCTCAGAGGTTAAGAGCACTGACTGTTGTTCTGGAGGACCTGAGTTCAATTCCCAGCAACCACATGGTGGCTCATAACCATCTATAATGGCATCTGGTGCCCTCTTTCTGTATACTGTATATATAATAAATAAACAATTTTTTTTAAAAAAAATTGACTCAGCAGGAAGAAGAAAAACACTGGCAGAAAGTTCTCTGGGGAAATGGAGCTTCAATGACCAGCTCTCTTCAGGAGCACCTGAGGCTCATCCCTGGGGTAGGCATCAAAGTTGCCTGCTTCTCCAGCTCAGCTCCTGGATACAGCTTCTAGTCAGACATTCTTAGCCCAGGACCTTCCAGGAAGACCCTCATCATTGAGAGAATAGCTAGACCGTAGCTGTGGCCTGAGGCTGCTCTGTTCTGGCAGCGACTGCTATGCTTCCTGGTCTGCGAGTACCTGCTACCTTGATGCTTCTGCCTGTGTATAGATCAGCCTCAACACGGCCCAGCCTTGTCACCTTTGCCATTTGCAAACAGGCCTGATATAAGGCGTAGAGCAGCTCAGCTAGGCCCGGATGGCTTTGGGGATACTGCTACTATTGTTCTTTGCCCTTGTCTTCCTGACTACCTTGTGTTTCTACCTCATTTTCTAGGTTCCCTGTTTATATTCTCCTCATTCTAAAGGTAAAATTCATGCTGGAATCAATCCCTGAGAATCTCCTGGGTAGTGACAGGAGCTAGAGCCTTCTATACAATTACTACTTTTACCCCAACGTCCCAGCTAAGAGCCCTGAGGCCCCATGTACCCTGAAGGGAGCAGAGATGGGAGCTGAGTGAAGGCTCAAGGCAGTCAAGAATATCTTTCTTTGAAACCCTCCCAGGATCCCTTCATAGGTCTGCCATTGGCATTTCCATGCCTGTATCCTATGCTCTGCATCTCTACATCAGCCAATTCTTCTAGCTGTCTGCCACACTGGCTGGTGCCTCATTGTTGGAGATGAAGAATCTGAGGCCTTGCTCTGTCACAGCTCATGAGTGGGAACAAATGGTGGTATTAATACTCCACTGTCCTCTCTGCCCTTGCTTCCTCAGAGTGACTGAGTGCTCAGGAGGCCACAGTGTGCAGAGAGTTTCTGGTGACTGTTGGTGTAAGCAGCAACCATGGAAGTTTCCTGTACTTTGCAAGGAGGCACCTTCTTGTTCTCAAGCCTCCATCCCTGCTTGGGATCCCTAGGCTTTCTGCTTTCCTAGCATTTCCTGAGCTGCTCTGACTGGTATCCCCTGCTTTCTCACTGCTCCCCCTTTTCACTTATTCTCCAAGGCCACAGCTCCATTTGGGGCTGCTGGAAAGTCTTAAGGGGACTTCTTTTTACCAATGGCTTCAGCTGTTACATCTCCTGGGAACATCCCCATCTCTCCGTTTAGCCTTATTTCTCTCAGTGCCAGGCCTGCATTCTTTTCTTGCTTCCCAGCTGCATTCAAAGACATGGCACCCCAAAATCTCATGCCTACAGAGGCCTTCGTGTAGCAGATAACCTCACTGCTCTCATAGTGGGCCCTACTCTCCAGAAAGCTGCTATAGTGGTGGAAATCATTTTGTAACTTATTTTATGTTGTGTCATTGGTTAGCCCACACTGTAAACTCTGTGAAGCCACAGCTGTTGATATTTTTTTGTCCTTCTGTCCTCAGGCAGAACTTTATGCACAACAGACATTTAACTGCAATTTACTGACTAAATACAGGGATGCCAGTATTAAAACTGATGACAGTATCTCTTCCAACTAAACACACTAACTCTTTTCCCTAATGCTTTGTTAACATTCATGCCCACACCCAACACCCAGACTTAAACCATGGCCAGCGCCACTCCTCTTGTGCTTTGCTACAATGCTCTCAGACCTTCCACTCTTCTCTCCTTTTTGTCATGCTGGCCCGAGCCCTCGAGTGCTCACACAGCAACACTATCTTCTCTTTCATACTCACACCCCTGCTTACTGATGGCCTGACTCGGAGACTTTGTCCATCTCGTAGTCTTTCTGATTCCCCCGCTAGGAATCTTGATTTCCTGGCAAATACAATCCAGACTCTTACCCTGACTTAAAAATTTCTGACAACTTGATCCCAACCTTCTTTCCCAGTTTATTTTCAGTTCATTTAACACCATATCCATCATTCTTGATGAGATGGTTGGTCAGGATCTAGCATCTTCTGAGGGTTCCCACCTCTATGCTTAGCTACTCACTGGAGCAACATCCATTCCTGCTACATTCCAGGTTCTAGCTAGCCAACTGTGGTGGGGCAGTGTGGAGGAAGTGGTTCAAACATGGTGGGAGGAGCCTCTTGGTCTTAGCCTCTCTGAAGTAGCCACCTTGCTGGATCCCTTGGGATGGAGAGGTTAGGTCTTCTGTGCCCTTTTTGGTTTGGCTGGGAAGGAGTTTAAGAAAGAATGTACTGAGCTATCCTAAGTAAAGGTGACAGGAGCTAGTCAGGAGCTGGGCAGATGGTGGGGAGGAGGGTCAATACTCTGCAAGAAACATGGAGCAGGGTATTTCCTCACTAGACTTGTCCAGCAAGCACATGCCTTTAAAATGGGGCAACAGCTGAGATATAACCCTTCAACCCAACCTTTCACATTCTGGAGCTCTTCACTTGTGTGTACAACTTCGAAAATGGAAGCTATGGGAGGTATAGAGCAAGGGCCAGGACATTAGTGGAGTCAGGCAACTCTAAAGTTCTAGAGAGACATTGGTTTCTAGATATATATGGAGAAAGGAATTCAGACAGTATTCCACCCAGATTTTAGAGACAACAATCCAAAACAAACTCCAGAAATAGTGTCCTCTGCAGGCTGAAAACAAGTGTCCTTGGTAGGCTGAAGGATGAAAAGCATCAGTCCATTGTAACAAGACGCTAATGACCAGTGAGTGAACAGAATGAGGAGACAGCACAGTGCAGAGGAGGTAGTGTTCACCGGGGATGTGTGTCCTCCAAAGGAGGAGTTATCTGCACTAAGTCCCGATGAAGTTCTGTAAACTTTCTTAGGCCAGGGTGGAGAGGGACAGTAGACTCTCCACCACCATGACTCTGTCTCTCCAGGGACAGCCTAATGCTATCATCTCCTAGAGTACTGGAGCCCAACTGACCTGTTCTCCCTTACCTTGTTATCTTTATAAGGCAGGTGGTCTAACTTTATAACTGTAGTTATACCTTTATAACTGCAGGGGCTCCAATGGTAGAAGTCATCTGTCTTATTTATTATCCATCCAGAACTAAGCCTGTGCTTCCTAAAAGGAACCCCATATGCATCATTTTCTTCTTTTTCATGTGACCTTCAGTTCCATGCATTGGGCAGTGGTTTGTGGCAGCCTCTTTTCAACATCTCCCACTGCAGTTCTTAGAAGCAACAACTTAAGTGTTGCGATATTCTGTGTGGCAGTCTAAAGGGCAGTAAGGCTGTATGGAGTTTCACATCTGGACATTCAACACTGACCTCATTAGGAAGAAACCTTCTTTTCCAGTGTATCCCGAGATCTGAGCTGACCACTCATTTGGGATCACAGGAAGCTCTTAAGAGTCCTTTTACATTGCCTGAAGTGCTGCTCCATGAGGCCTGACTCTTATTTCTACAACTAGTCACAAGCCTGTGTGAGAAGGACCGAGACAGTGGTTCTGCCAGGTCCCTGTGCTCTGCTTTCACTATAAGGCATAGCCTTGAACACATGGTAGGAATTAACAATTAAATTTTTCTGTAAACAAGGAGAAGCATGGTTTCTTCCACCTTAATAAAACGCATGGTGGTTTTGTCGAGAGACCTGTCAGATCTGTTAAACTTCCCAATATTTCAACTCATAGGCCAGTTAGCTAATTACAACTCTGAGATAATAAAATATAACTATGAACATTTTTAAATAAAACCCCTTTTGTAAAACAGTTGTATTTTACTGGTCTCAGTGTAGAGTCACTATGTGGTCCTGGGCCTACACAGTTTCCTTGGCTTTTCTGCTAGCTATTGTAGAGGGCTTACTGATTAATGCTGAATCTTAACAGCAGCAAGTTTCCAACTCCTGGTGGAATCTATATACTCTACTTAATGACATGAAACTTTATTCATGGTTCTGAATGTGACACTACACAGAACCTGGGAGAAAGAGCAGCACAAGCTTATTGTAAGGAAAAATTTAAAGCTATGAAAGCATAAGTTCCTTATTTTAAAAAGGACGGCTATGATACTTTCCTCAAAACTTCTTTGCACGTGAGGTTTCAGGTTGGAAGCAAACAGCTGCCATATTCTAGGCTAATGGGTGTGTGTCACATCAGCCCTTTCTAGTCAATGAGGCTCTGCTTTGGAGTAGTTTTGCTATTACTCTCAGGAATAAGCTTGAGGAACAAGAAAAAAAAAAGAGCCACTATTGTTAGAGGGTTCTAGATAACCTTGCTATAACTCTCTTCAAAGCACATTTCATGTCACTTCAGAAACTCCTTTCAACATATAGGACAATCTCACTCAGGCCCAATGCCACCTGTGGTTTGAATCTAGGAGGGTCCAAATAATTTCCTTCTTTTTATTTATTCAGTTTGTCCTTCACATCATGCATCTTGATCCCACTCCTTCCCCATCCCTTCCTATCTGCATTCTGCCCTTGCAAACCCCACCCTGAAGATAAAATACAATCTAAGAGAAGAAAAGAAAAAAATAAAAAAAGGAAAAAAATCTTGCCATGGAAGCTACAGTGTGACACAGTGGGTCGCATGGTAAACCCTTTGGTCCATATAGCTGTACCTGCAAGTGCTCACTACAGAGAGTCTTTGGTCTGGTTCGAGGCCTTTGGTTTCTGCTACACTATCAATATCCTGTTGTTGTCCTGGGACATGGAGATCCTGCAACTTTGGGACTACAGGACCAGACCCTTCATGTGCTCCAGCAGATCATAGATGGGGTGAATGTTGGGGTGAGTTAGTTCTAGGCCTGGGTAGGGGAAAGGTTGGTCAACTTGCCAGCTCTCCCTGTCCTCACCACCAGTGTGAGCTCTCCAGGACTGCCCCAGCTACTTCACTGTAGTCAGTTCACAGATTCTGAGTCTCCTTTGCTTTATCTCGAAAGTTGTAAAATTGTATTTAATTACTGAGTCATCTCCTTGCAATGCTGATCTGAGATGAGACCCTCTTCCTCCTCATCTGTCTCTGCAGCCTGTTCTCAATAATGGTGGCAACTGTTGAAAGCCACATGCTGGCAAATGCTGAATGCACCTACTCTGGACAGAGCTCCCTTCATCAGACCGCCTTTGACCTGGATGTGTCAAGAAAGCAGCCAGGAGTTCTATGCTAACTGATTTATTTAAAAGAGTGCCCTGTTAAAGTGGTATCCATTTAAGGCCAAAGCAGGAGCTGTGTATCCCATAGCCCACTAGTGACCAGGCAGCACTATCAACACCCCAAGATTTTCCCATCAGTTTCCCTTCCAATTTCTTTAGTAAACACATAGAAAAACCCTCTCTTTTTTTTCTATCTCTTGATAAAAATCTCCAAATTAGATGAAACCACACAGAAATGAATGAATAAACTAGAGTAATGCCAGCAATGTTACACAGCCTGGAGAAGTCATGGTTAAGTTCTGTGAGGAAGACTGCTGGTCTTGGTTTTCTTGGACCCTTCATGAAATGAAAACTAGACTCAGCATTTAGCAGGTATACCATTCTCCTCTAAGAGAAAATCTGGTCTTGTTTCTGTTTTGTAGTGTTGGGGATCCAACCCAGTACCTTAGTCAAATCAGGTAATTCTACCACTGAACTTGATGGCTAGTTCTTGACCAATATATTTAAATGATGACAGTTTTTGGCCATCATGAGTACAGTGTCACACAGAAGTCCAGGCAGACTGAATATCCTGGACAGTAACTGCTATAGGGCAAATACTACATTTAAAAAGAAAAACATGACCAATAATGGTGCTATACTTAGAACAGGACTTTAAAAAACATGTAAGATAAAAGCACATGTAAGTGACAAATAAAAATGAAAAATCATCATGTGTTTATGAATCAAAAGAATAGCAAATTGTTGGGAGCAGAAAAATCAACACCCCAGGTGATCTGTGAATTCAGCACATCTGTAGTGGAATTATGTTCTGTTCCATTGTAAATAGTTGCCACACCTACTGGTTTAATAAAAACATTGATTGGCAGAAGGCAGACAGAAAGTGTGGGCAGGGCTACCAGATTAAGAAAACTCTGGGAACAGGAAGAGCAGAGCAGAGACACCAAGAGAGACACTCACCAGCAGACATAGAAAAAGAAGACAACCATGCTGTTCTGAGGAAAGGTACCAAGCCACATGGCTAAACAAGATAAGACTCATGGGTCAGTTTAAGAATTAAGAGTTAGCAAGCTATATGACTGAGCCATAGGCCAATCAGTATAAAGTTAATATAACCTTTTGTGTTATTATTTGGGGTTCTGGGGTTGTGAGTTGGTTTGAACCTCTGGGCTAGGCTGGAAAGATCCAGCCAGAAACTTCTTACTACACACATCACTATTTAAACTCTGGAAGTAAACACAGTTCATCTAAATTTTATGTGGAGTCCTAAAGGAATCCATAAAATAGTCTTAAAAAATAGAACAAGTTTGAAGGCCTCAAACAGCCTGACTTCAAAACTTATTTCAAAGACAAAGCAATAGAAATAAAGCAGCACTGGCAGAAAGACATGGGCATACAGGAACAGATTAGAGAGCCTGCTGAAACCTTACACATGGAGCCAGTGATTTACATCAAGACACAAGGCCAGTCAGTGGGAGAAAGGTCAGTATTTCTAACAAATGGTGCTGGGTTATCTATCTTCAAAAGAATGAAGTTGGACACTTAACCTTACAAAATATATAAAGTCAAAATAGATCAGAGATCTAAACACAAGATCTCAAATTTAAAAACCCATAGAAGTAATCATGACAAGGAAGATTTATAGAACCATTCTTAGCAATGATTTATTAGATATACCTTAAAGAGTCTGGACAACAAAAGTAAAATACAGATTATGAACTATGTCAGAACAGTCAGAATGAAAAAAACAACTTAGAGAATGAAAGAATGTTGGGGAATATTTGTACACTTTGTGAAGATGTATTGCTGTGATTGGTTTAATAAAGAGTTGAATGACCAATAGCTAGGCAGGAGATGACAGGTGGGACTTTTAGGCAGAGACAGAAACTCTAGGAGGAAGAGAGGCAAAATTTTCCAGAGAGACACAGAGCAAGTCAGAAGTACAGTATGGAAGAGAGGTAACAAGACACCTCGCAGAACATAGATTAATACAAACAGGTTAATTTAAGTTTTAAGAGCTAGTTGAGAACAAGATTATGCTAAGTTTATGCTTTCATAATTAATAAGGCTCCAGTTCACTAGTAGGGAGCTGGTGGACCAAAGAAAGTCCAACTACAAAAGAAAAATCTTTGAAAATTATATCCTCAATATATGAAGAACCCTTACAATTTAATATCAGCACAGAACAACCTAATTAAAATGGGCAAAGGCATCAAATAGGCATTTTTTCTAAAGACATGCAGACAGACAATGACAGGGAAACATGTTTAAAATTGCTACTCATTAGGGAAACCCAAACTCAAACATCCAAATGAGATGCCATTTTATCCATGACTGCACAGCTACCATCAAAACAACAGCGACAGCCTTCAAAAGTTGGCAATGATATGGGGACATGAGAATTGCTGTGCTGCTGCTGGGAATAGAAGTTGTGCAGCCACTATGCACAACAGTGTGGCAATTCTTCAAGAAATGAAATATATGTATGTATATATAAAATATTATATGTATAATCTAGTAACTCCACTTTTCTATTGATAACTCAAAGAATTAAATGCATAGTACAAAGTAGATATTTGTAACCATTATTTATAGTCATATAAACATTCATACTTATAACAGTTTTATTCAAATAGTCTGAATATGAACACAATCTACCTCATGTGTCCATCGATGAATGAATGGGTAAAGAGAACATGTTTACATAATACATACATATGTGAATACACAAACACACACACACACACACACACACACACACACACACACACACACACACATAAAAGCCAGACAGATTTAAAATGATAAAGATTCTGACTCAGGTAACATAGATAAACCTTAAAAGATGATGTTAAATGAGTTAGGCTGGTCACAAATAGACTCATACTCATATAACTCTTCTGATATGACATTCCTAGAATACTCAGATTTATAGAGACAGAATATAAGAATATAATTTGTCGGGGTTTTCAGAAGCTTGAGATGAGGGGTCAGAAAGTTAGGGTTTTATGGTCACATAGTTTCACTTCTGTAAGATGAGAACTGTGGAAAGATGGTACTGATGGCTGAAAAATAGTGATAATGGGCTCCAGGTCACTGACCTGTGCACTTCAAGATGATGAATTTTATGTCACGTACCCTTCCTCTCATTAGTATCTAGCATGGTGATAGTTATATCAAGGGAGACTCAATGAACTGAATTTTTTAAAGGCAAGCATATAGAAATGAATGCTTGATTTTGGCTAGCTAAAAATATTTTATTTTTAATCGTGTGTGTGTGTGTGGGGGAAGGGGTGCATGTGTCCATGAGTGTAGGCATCTTCAAAGGCCAGAAGAGAGCAGCATATCCCTTGGAGCTGAGGCTGCATGTGGTTGTGAGCTGCCCAGATACTAGACACAGGTCCTCTGTAGGAGCAGTATATGCTCTTAATTTCTGAGATTCTCCAGGAACTGATTTTGTTTTCTTAAATTTCAAAGGCTACTCATATACATATATCCCCCTTTTAACTGAAAAAAAAAATGCAAACCAGCTTTATTTATGTATAAAATTTACATTTTTGGCCTAGGTTGAAATCTTATAAGTTTAATTAAAAAATTATTTATTTTATGTGTACAGCATTTTATCTGCATGTATGTCTGTACACCACTTGTAAGGCTGGTGCTCATGGACATGAGAAGGTGGCATCAGATTTCCTGGACTAGAATTACAGACAGTTGTCTACTATCATGTGGGTGCTGGGAACTGAACCCCAGTTCTGTGGAAGAGTAGTCAGTGCTCTTCACCACTGAACCATCTCTTCAGCTCTGTAACCATATATATATTTGTAAAACAAGAAAGAGGGACATTATGACCACTGTATACATTCCCAGTTTTTGATATGTCCATGGTGCTATCATATGCTAATGAGTTTTCTTAGAGGCAGAGTTACATCTTTATGTCATGCGCATTGCACTGCCCATGGTGTAGATGCAAAAATTAAGAGACAGAGGTCACTTGATCAAAGTTACATAGATGATATATAGAGGAGCTGGGTGGACCCCATTCACCTCTAGCACAATGTCTGCCAAGAGAGTGAACATTATATCTCATCCTATTCAGAAGTTTGTGACTTCATGCCATTGTTGCTCCACACTTCAGAAGCGTAGTTATTAGTATCTCTAGGAACTCAGTCTTGCTATTGAGCCTTGGCTTTGGAGATAAGTATCAAGGCATAAAATAAATAGTTCAATTGTAAAAGAACTGTATACCAGTATAATTCAGAAGAAGAGTTGTGAATGATAGAATTAGTTATTTCAGTTGCTAAATTATACCTTAACTCTCTCTTCCCCATAATTTGTTCCTTATGAAAACATGTTTGAAGTACCACTCTATCCCTTTTACTTCATTCCCCATCCAGATTTAATACCACAAATCACTCAGGCTCAAAAGGGGTACCACTTGCAAATAGTGGCCAGGAAGGGAAATTTTAAGTTTGGAAGTACAAGTTCACTCTCCTATATCTAGCTTGGGTTCCTGGATGAACAATGTATAAATGAGATTCTATGAGCAAAAGGACTGAATGTCCACCATGCACATTGTATTGGAGTAGGGCTGAAGAGGCCCTTATGGAAGTCATCTTTACAGTGAGTTATGGGAGTCACAAAGAGAAACTGAAGTGTGACTTCCCACTGTCCCATCTTGGAAATTGTGTGTGTGTGTGTGTGTGTGTGTGATAGTAAGTACAGGTACAACATTTCCCAAAGCTTCATCCCCTTTCTTGCTGCAGAGAGGGCCCTCAGTGAGGGGATTCCTAAGAAGGTTTGCATCCAAAAGGATGGATGTCAGTTACCTGGGAGTTTGGTTCTCTTGAGTGATTCATGAGTCTGACCAGGATGTACTCACAGAGATCTTTGAAGCCCTTGGATTCTTGATGAGCATGAAGCCTATTATACTGGATCTCAAGGGTATAATGTCATGGATATTTCCCAGAGCTGGGAGTGAGACAAATATAGTGCAGGTGTGTGTGTGTGTGTGTGTGTGTGTGTGTGTGTGTGTGTGTGTGTGAAGGTGCATGCACTCAGGCATGAGTGCACGCTACAGATAACCTATTAGTTACAGCACTGAGTGTGGTGCTTATACACTTAGGCAGGTGCTGAAATGAGAAGCTGAGCTGTGGACAAGCATGGCCTGTGGAATCTGTATGACAGTTACCTCAGGGATCATAAAAACCAGATGAGCTAGTAGATAACTGCTATATAGTAACTTATGCCACAATAAAGATGTCAGACTTCTCTATTATTTTATAACATTGACTAGCTTAGGAATGCTTTCAAGCAGGACATTGATACCCTCCACTGTTAAAAACAGACCTAGGCATTTATTAACTGGTATTCACACGACTTTTTCACTGCCCAAGTTTGTGAAGCGAGACCAGATTTCCTGTCCTCAGAATTCCTTCAGCACATGGTGGAGGGAGGTAAGGCATTTCCATCCCAAATGACAGCCAGGGCAGGCTGCACTCATGCATTCCTATCCCTCCCTCTGTCTTTCTCCTGGGAGAGTTAAGCAAAATTCTTGTCCATTAATTTTATTCATTATGTCTAAAGAAAAAGATCCCTGTAACAAAAGGAATGCTATACCCTCCCCCCAATCACTAACACCTTCCTTCATTTTTCAGTTAGTGGTGAGTCCCGGAGACAGCAGACTTAAATAGGCTGTACCTCTCCTTAGACCTGCTTCACCCTTGCTGGGGCCAGCAATTTCAGAGCATTCTCATGGCATGACTCAGGGTGGGACTTTGAGGACTGAGTGTGTATGTGTGGATAAGTTTCAGAATGATTATCTAGAAAACGTGCCCTTGAATCCTAAATGAAAAGGCTCTGAAAGTTATCTGCCTCTCTTCTGTTTGTACAGTCCATCATGAACTAACTGTAGACAGACTATGATCCTTTATGATGAAAGTGTATGCAGTGCTATTTCCATGTAGGGGTTTGAGTAAAATACTGATTTTTATCTGGCAGTTTCTTCTTTAATAACATTGTTTCCAAGCTGAAACTACAAATCAAATTTGACTCAACTGTATACTGAAGCTCAGAGTCCTGCTGACTGCTGACCATTGAGCCTCACCTCTGTCCTGCAGAGCCTAGACACACAGGTGCCTCCATACGGTTGAGACATGGCATATTCATCAAGGGACAGGTGGATATCGAGCTCCCTGTTTCAATCCAATACTTCACCTGTTCATGATATATTCATCCAAATGACAGCTACTGAGCATGAACAACAATGGCAATTTCTCTTATGTTTTTTGGTTGGGGACATATTTCACTGGTAAAATATGCATTTGTCATGCAGAAGGCTAGGTTCATCTCCAGTCAAAACACACAAACACAATGACAAAACCAAAATGCTTGAATTTATGTAGCTCACTTTTCTCTCAGATATGACGCACTGAGGTACCAGATTGAGCATCTTGAGGCATGATACTCTTCTTGCCCAAGTTGTCACTAAATGAGATATTGGTTAAAAACACCCAAGGAAAAAAAGAGATCCAGGTTTGCTTGGAGAAGAGGTTCTCAGGGAAGAGAAAATGGGCTAGCTTGGGATATTTAAGTGCATACAGTACATGTAGGTAGGCTTCAGTTTAATAAAAAAAACCTCAAGCAACCTCTAAGGCTTCTGAAGGTGTGAAGGGTCACCAGGTGAGCTAATAAGTTCCCCTCTTCTATGGCACAAATCAGATCCTGGCTGTAGAGATGGGTGAGCATTCCTGTGTCAGTGGAGGAAGCTGGGAATGCTCCCAGCTAGGTTGGAAGGACTGGAGAAGATCCTACACTGGGGAATCAATATTTTCTGTTTTCTCCCCAACTTCATTGTTGCATATTTTATAGATTATAGAGCTTATACACTCAATTATATAATTTGATGGTCTTTAGTAACTTTTTTGCAATCATATATGTAAGTTAATTTTAGAATACTTATTCTAGTAAGATTATCCACAAGTTAATTTCAGAACATCCACCCCAATAAGATCCTTGAGCAAAGTTTTCTAACTGTGATCCTTGAGTAAAGTTTTCAAAGCATAGCTCTTGGGCCATGGCTTTCTTATGAGGGGTCGAATCATAAGCATCACACTTTGTTGTTCCTTTCCACTGCAGCATAGTACCTGGCTCTGAACATGAACTACATGTTCAACTACATGTACAACTGCCATGTTGTACCCATGAACTATATTCAATGTGCCTGCTGTGACAGAACAGGGGACAAGGGACAACAGGAATGGATACAGAGCAAGAAAGTGGTAACAAGGTGGCTGAAGCCAAGGGGTGATCAAAGGGGAGGTGCCACTGGTGGCAACAATAGTAGGTTCCTCCTCTCCAATCCCTTCCAGTCCCACAAAGGTTCTAGTTACAACAAATGGATGTAAGGTGGTGGATCTTTTTCACTCCAACATTTATTACAATAAACTCCAGGTTATCTTAAAAAAAAAAAAACTACCAGCAAAAGGATCATCGTAATTATTATATTATTATTATATAGCCTGCATTTTCAGTTTAAAATATAACACACATTTAAAATCCAGCTTGTTTTCCTAATAAGTTAACATGCAGTCCAAAAAAGGGAGTCTTTTTATCCATGTATCCCTCCTAGTCAGCCTTTAGCCTACCTCCTCCCATTCCCCCATCCCCTCCCTGAAAAGGGCAAGAAATCCCAAGGTGGATCAGTTCAGCATCCATTCCAGGCAAGTCCAGTATCCTCATTCTAATATCAGGACTGGGTTAGGTGTTCCTCTGGAGGGAATGGGCTCCCAAAGTGCCAGTCTATGCACAGACATACAGTATGATCCCTCTCCTTGAGGCTCCACATACTGCCCATGTCAGTGAACAGTTGCCTATCCTTGGAGGGACTAGTTCCTTTTCCTGATGGTTCCCTGGTGGCTGATCTTGATTCAGTGAGCTCCCCGGAGCTCCAGCTAGCCATCACTGTGAGAATTTTTCTCATAATCCTCTATCCCCTTATTCATATAGACTTAACTGGGTACTCTGTGATGCCCTATGAGAAGTCTTTCCGGCCTGGGTCAATTTAGAGTAAATTAGCTCAACTGCAAGCTATGGATGGGTGTCACATTACTACTCCCTGTCTCAAAGGACTTGTCATGTTTTCAAAGCAGGTGCCTAAGCACCTTGAAAACTGTGATGTGATCATTTGTTCATGCATGAGCTCTAGCTCCCTTGCTGCAGACTGCTCAGAAAGCAAGCCTCTGCTAATCACCTCTGAATAATAAGCACAGAGTAGGCTTCAACAAGCCACCTATACATGTACTGATTACATTGCAAGAGGTCCTACTGGGAAGCCCTTTATGGTAAAACTAAGACTGCAGTTGTTGTAGGAGTAACATAATTCTAAAGGTTTTTTATTATTTTTATTATTTATTTCAAAATTTTGTGTGCGTGTAAGTCAGAAGACAACTTTATGAAGTTGGTTATCTTTCTGGGTTCTGGGGTACGCAACTTTACCCACAGAACCATCTGTAGGCCTCATTGATAATGTTCTTATTTAAAACATCAAATATCCCAGAGCAACTAAATTACCAAGAAAAACTGAAGAGGCCATTTTAACTTTATAAATCTGGAAAACTCAGGCCGCTCTGTATTTCTAAAGCCCTTTACAAACATTAACTAATATATACAACATCCCTAATCCTCAGAATAGAAATGAAAACTCATGTCACCAAGATGAATGTCAGAGGACCATGTCTTTGGTTAGATTCCCAAGCCAAAGTGCAATTAAATGTGACAATGCGGGGTGGATTTTGATTTTGATCACTTCCTAGACCACATAAGTAACAGCTCAAAACTAAAAACATTTGGAAATAGATATTTCTAATTCTGATCATTAGCTATCTAGTACCTGAATCCAAACCACTTACTTGGCTTATGAAATATAGGTAGTATGACATTATAGCGGATGTTGTTGTACATCTAAAATCCAAAGCAAACTCTGTTCTCAAGTCTTCTTAAGACAGATGTGGCCACACAGGAGGAGTGGTCAAGAATATTCACACTCAGCACCTGGAATCTCTCAGAGAGCTGTCTAGAAGACACGCACATTAGGAACTTTCATTATTTCCAGCAGATTTCATGTATTTGTATATAAATCAGTGCTGGTCATACCATATGGCCTCTATTTTCCCCCACTGTGACCTTGAGATATGGCCTGAGGAGACCACAAGTCCCAGCAAGCAGTTTTCAATCTCTATCTGAGTAGCAGCACATAAAAGATGAAAGCAATTACAGTGAGCGCCATTTACAACCAATGCCTCTATGCAGTCCTCCTGGCTTCTGGAAAATTGCTAGCAAGCTCCATAACTGGCTCAGAGTTTGGGCACAGGCTGAACAACATCTTTTTCAAATTATAAATCCATTTAGATTCAATTCTCAGAGGTAATGCTGTAGAGCTCTGCACGGATTACACAGCAGGTGCTATTAGATCCTGGTTGTAATCAGTGAGTGATGGTCCAGGAACCTGGGAAGGCTCTAATCATAAGCAAGGACTATCATCAGAATACTTAAACACTTAGGCAGCTCCGCATCTTCAAAGCCCTTTACAAACATTAATTAATTAATATACACTACACTCCTATGATGTCGTTAAGTATTATTATCTCTATTTGACATATAAGGAAGCAGACAGGTTAAGTGGCTTGCTTGAGGCACACAACAAACCCAGAGTTGGTCTGGGAATGTAAATTAGAAGCACCTGATCCACTGCACATAGAGCTGTGTGATGGTGGGGTCAACATGCTCACTTGTTCAGCTGCCCAGAACAGGTGAGCCTGTGCTCACAGGCAGGACACTCACAGGCATGCTGTGGGGGAAGGGGCAAGTCCTCAGGTGCCGGAGGTCCTTTGTCTCACTCCACTGCAGTCTTATTTTAACCTGGAGGAATTATCATGAGGATCGTGACAGATAGCACCTATGTCAGCACACTACCCCTGCATCCAAACTATAGTGTCTGTGTGCCCCAGCATTCCTACTGAAAACCAAAGGCTTATGTTAATGGTATTTGGAGATAAGACCTTTGGGAGGTAATTGGGTAAGACAGAATACTCATAAGCAGATCCTCCCATTACAGATTAATGTACTTGTCAGTATCTGGCTGTTATAAGAATGAGCTTGCTAAGGATACTTGCCATCTTCAGAATGTGCATAGCTTCCCCAACAAGAAGAACGGGAAGGCCCAGGCAGGACCAGCAGCTGGATTAGCAGATATTAAGGCTAAAGAGTATGTTAGTAAAGAAGGAGAAAATAGAGAAGAAAAAACATGGGCTAGAGAAATTCACTATCTGAAACTCATTAAAACTAAAGCAAACCACAACAAAACCACCAGAAACCCACGTTGAGGAACCAAAGGCATTGCTGAGAGGTGATGTGAGCAGTGGCACAAACACTTGCCCTGGAAACTTAGGTGCTGGTGTCGGGGGTGGTAACTGGGTGACTGGAAAGGACTTGGGAGAGCAGTAGAGGTAAAGGAGAGAAGAAGCATCTTTGATGCCTTCTGTGTAGCAGACACTTGACAATTGCTCTATCACCATAGACTTGAGAAACAATAGTGGCCAATGCTCACACCATTAGAGTCCAGTCATAGCTCAGGTTCTTGGGGTCAGGGAGGGGAGAGTTGGGAGGTGTGGACTTAAGAGCAGCCATAAGAATGGTTGCAACTTTGGCTGTTGATGACTGGCAACCTGGCATTCAGGGGTTAAAATTCATTTTAAAATCATCCCTGTTGGTCTGAAGACAGAGTTGGGGCAGGGACAGGGCTGCTGTGGGAGGCATAGGGGTGTCTGTATCACTAGTTTTCTGTCACGTTCACTCTTATGACTAGTCTAATGCTCTAAGTATAACTCAATATGATATTTCAGGAGTAGTGATGTGGATGATGATGTCATAACAACTGATTTATGCTAATATATTGTCTATACTTTTTATTCCATGTTTCTCTCATTGGCTAATGGGGGCCAGGCAGCACAGGATTTTTTTATTACTGCCTAACATGCACTCTGGACAGGTGTTAAAGCCCACTTGCTTCTCTGGAGAGAGAGGTTTAGGGTACTAATGAATGAGTGAAGATTCAGATGTAAAGCTTGTATAATCCCCCTGAAGAAACTGCTAGACAATACTGATTTTCATTTCTTTTAATAAAACCTTCCTATTTCTCTCTTTCTAATGTATTGTAAAAATGCTTTAATGTCTTCCTTTCAAAAAAATGGCCATTCTCCAATTTCCTTTAGGGAGATGTCAAACCTAAAGAATCTGTGTTCCTAGAATTTCCTGTTCAAAGATGGGCATGGTGACACATGCTTTTGTCTCCAGCGGAGACAAGTGGATCTTTGAATTCAAGGCCAGCTTGGTCTATGGAGCAATTTGCAAAACAGCCAGAGCTTCATAGAGATCTTGTCTTGAAGAACAACTACATAGAATGAAGAATTTACTGCTTGGATCAGACTGCAGCCTGACTTAGCATCTCACAGCTTTTCTAGAGGATGTACTGGGAAAGGAAGAGAGAGAATTTAAACTCCAATGACTGTGATCTTTGCTGAGTCTTCTGGGAAGCACTGGCCAAAAAAGACCTCATGAGAATCCTATAGTTGAAGCACTAAGAAGTAGGCTGAGGGTGTTGGCTCCAGAGGTAGTTGCTGCCTCTACAGTTAAGAACCAAAGCACATTTGCATTGATTATTTCCTGTTCCTACTGATTCCAGGGAAATTTCCCAAAGAGCCCATCTCTAGTGGGACAGCACTGCAAAGCCAGCTTCTTTTTCACCCCTGTAGCCTCCCAAGGTGGCACTTGGATGACAGCAACCCTGGGCCCAAGGGATCTTACCTATGACTCTTCTCTTTTACACCCTACTTCCTTGTTTATGTCCTGAAAAGCACCCTGACCCAGCTGCAATTTCCTTCACTTGAGGAAAAAAAGTACACACTTGCTCCAGGGCCTCTTTACATGGTCCTCTTTGGAACATTCTTTCCCTGGAGAGGAGCTTGGCTTGTTTCTTCATTTCCTTCATTGATCTACTGCATCATCTTAGAGAAGCCTTTCCTCATCACCATTTACTCTAATTCATTGTTCTTCACTGAGCATATCTCAACTAGGTAAGTTACTTATGTATTTATGGTGTCAGGTTATAAGCATCCTACAGGTGAGGGACTTTGCAAGCCTCAGTCTGGAACAGTGCTAACAGATACAGTAAGCAGAAGAACCTGGCAATAAATGATTATATCTAACCAACAAAGAAATAGCATACACCATCTATCATTTTCTACATTAATTTATGAAAAAAGCTGTTTGTAATAAGAAAAACATAGAGGTAAGAATGATAACATCACTATCTATCATAAAAACAAAGGAGTTTTTTGGCTAGGGAAGGGATAAATGAGAGGGAGGAGAGAGAAAAGGGAAAGGTAGTAGGGGAATATGAACAAAGCACAATTACATGTATGAAAATGTCATAATAGAACCATCACTTTGTTTGCAAACTAAAAAAACAGTACTAAAAAAGAAAAGAGGGTAACCCAGTTATTGCATAGATGCATACGTATTACATAAAATTAAGTTTTACATGGGGGACTTATCAAATTAATTCTGAAAGTTACTCATTCTTTTTCTTCAAACCAGCTTAAAGGATCTTCAGAATTTTTTACAGGATAAGAATCTACTGGTTGAAAACCAGTCAAAATCTGCACTGGCCTGGCCATGAGATTGTTTTGATCACCATGGGTCTCCTTGACCCTCAGGGTTCCTGTTTCAAATGCTTGCCTATGATCCCTCTGTCCTGAGTGATCGAATGTCGGGATGTAGGGGGTTCTTGCATGGCATTCACTTCTATGAGAACTGAGATGGATGAGGAGAGTTACTGTGTATGGAAATGAAGCACTCTCTTGAGCTTTAACCTGCTTGCTAAGGAAGGATCTCCAGGCAGGGAAAGGGGCTTGCTGCCAAGCCTGCTGACCTCTAAAGCTCACATGGTAAGATGGGAAAACAGACTCCTGTAAGCTGTTCTCTGACTTCCACATCCATGCTCACCCCCACATATACTCAGAGGACACACAGACACATACACACACAGACACACATACACACACACAGACACACATACACACACAGAGGCATACAGATACACACACAGACACACACATACAGACACACAAACACACACAGACACACACAAAAACAGACACACACAGACACAGACACACAGACACAGAGACACAGACAGACACACACACACACACACACACACACACAAAATCAGAAACAGTGCTCTGCCATACTGGAGCATTTGCACCTCATATAAATTATTCCACTTGTAACTGTGGTTCCAGACTCACAACTGGGTTGGGGATGTAAATATTTGATGTTTAAACAAAATAATTTAGAAGATTCTAGTTATTTTATAGCAATAAAGACAGGCAGGAAGAGATTTTTCATGATTTCATTGATATCAAAGGTATAAGACAGTAAAAACATTCTAATAGTGAAGTTAAAATTGTCTTCAATATGGAATTAATGTATTTTACTTCAATAGTATGCACCACAATCCCGTACTCCATGACCCACATGCTATGTAAATATATATATATCCTTCTGTACACACAGTTGGCTTTGCACGTCTCTAACACCCTTGGACAGGCCTGATTCATGAAACAGGCAGCAGGCGGTTTATCTCTGACTGCTGTATACTGTTGTGCATGTGTTTAATGGTATAAAATGAATAACCACTATGACTTTAGCTAACACTGAAAGAAAGAGTAAAATATAAAGAGTGGATGAGAGACAGCCCTTTTTTGTTAGTGTACCAGCCAACAAAGGCTTAGGTGACATTATTAAAGATTTGCCAAGATTCTTTAGAATCTTGGTAGGAATGTGTACCAGACTGGTACTTTAAGAAACTTTTCTGGTATGGGAGAGGGGAGCTTCCCTTCCTCTCACCGGTGACCATATATTGTTGCTGTAGCAGGCAGGGGATGGAGAATACATTTGTCTTGTTTATACAATGGATATATAGCTCTAAAAACTAGAATTTGCATACACATGGGGCCATGTTTTAAATGTCGTGTTCAGCATGCTCTATGAAAAGTCTCTACTTTCCTAATAGTATCTTAGACTACAAACATATGTCCCTGGATATGCCTCATCTAAACAGTATCTTAGCAGATCTGTTTGGTATGCTTGGATTTAGTGTGTCCAGTTAGTTTAAGGCCTACAACAAAGAGACTGTTTCCATCTGGGGACAACATTTATAACTCTGTTGTTTTGGAGGAGTTAGTAACCTCTGACATGCTAACAAGGTTCAGTCACATGGACTGTCAATAGAGCAGATCTACTGTCATCGTACAGGCAGGACTTCAAGCTTATGGAGAGCCTTTACATATATCAATATTGTCTCGCCTATGCACACAAACAAGTATGTAGTTGACATATAGACTGAGCACCTGTGTAATGGGGCTAAAGACAAATGTCCTGTGAATCATCAAGAGATTGAGAGTTGTTAGGTACTAGAGAGGACATTCAATGTTTATCTCAAGTCCCCACAACCTCAGCACAATGCCTGCCCCTCCCTCTGTACTGTCTATTTCACATGACGGTCAGGCAGGCTGGGCTTTCTCTGCTGCCTGCAGTAGATACATTACATGCTCAGAGTTAGTGAACTGGTTCATCTATGCATGTTGTACGGTTTAAATCTGAAGTCCCTTACAGGTTCACGTATTGAATGCATGTTTCTTAGTTGGTGGTGCTAATCTGGGAAGCCATGGAGCCTTTAGGAAGTTAGAAAGTGAGGACTGACTGGCAGAGATAAATTAATGAAAGTAGGGCTTTGATGTGAAAAGCTTCTACCATATGCCTCTTACTCCATGAACTGAACTGCTCTGATCTGTTTCCCCAGCCTTGGACTGAAACTCTCTGAAACTGTGAACCCAAATAAATCTTTCCTCCTTCAAACTGTTTCTGTTGGTTATTGTGGTTATAGTAATAAGAAAATAATTAATGTAATTGCCTATTTCCTTATTTTACAACAATGTTCTTGCAGACTTAAAAAGTTATAAATTCTTTAAACATCTAGAGAAGATTTATGACACATTTATTTGTTTTTAGTTCTCGAGGCTACAGTGTCCTTGTATCCCTGGCACTAAGTAAGTTAACAGAAATGGTGGGAGCTGACTTCTAAGCTCCTTTTCTTTGACAACATGAACTCAGACAGACACCAGCCATTTATTCATATCCTGCCTAGCATCCCATGTAATCACCTCTTCCAGTTGGTCAGTGATATTATAGCACATCCTAAGGAGCAGTGCTGTGACTTCTACTGAGCAGAAGTAACCTTGGAGTCACTGAAGAGCAATGAGACAGAGCTCGGAAACAATCTGCATGAAAGAGGATTTTGAGTAAGCCTAGCGAGAACTTGGTGGCAATTATAACAGCCCTGCTCCTGTCCTAGAAGGTTTGGCTAGCTGTCTTTATGGAGGGGGTGGATCTAGAAGAAACAAATCTCATCAACAAACTGCTACATGGCCAGTCCTGAGTGGATCAAAGTCTGCTGTTTTACCTCTTCTATCTGGAACCATAACTCAAGAACAAAATTGCCCTAGGTTTCCCCCTCCTCACCATTAAATTCCCTTCAATCATGGCAGGCAAAACACAGTCAAACTCAAGCAGCCAGATGTTATCACTACAGACCTCTCCTTATAAACCCATGCCGAAACCTGAGTGGTTGATGAGACCAGCTAAGCAGTTGTACCTTTGACCCAATTGCATTAAACTTGCCCTATCAATTTGAGCTTAGTATAAACACCATTTCCCAGAGCCCCTCATGTAGTCAGCAGCAAGAAGAAGCTGACTAAGCCTAAACATTTTTTAACAGCAATCTTGTCTTACAACACCAAGGGGATTTGCTGGGCATCTGGGGCTTTATAAAACCATATGAACATGCTGAAAGAATTAGAATCCTTTAAAAATGAAAAATTGATGGTGACAGTCCTTTCTGGGGAGTAGTTGATATAATGGCAGCCTACAAGTGGGTAGAAGGTGGTCTGAAACACTTTTTAATTTTTAAAAATAAATTTTAATTACTTTATTCCTTCTCTAATGTGAACTCTAAGGTAACTATTGGAAATGAAATTGGGACATCTTGGATAAAGTTATACTTTTCCCCCACATTGCATAGGGCTGATTCTCCATAGGGTCTGATCTATTTGTATACTCTAGGACAGTGATGGCAGGAAATGACTGATTATTTATTAATATTCATCTTTTTCTCTTTGGTAATGGGCACCAAATCCAGGGTCTGATGCATATTAGGTTACCATTTTACTACTGAGCTATAAACCTAGCCCATAGAATTCTTTTTTAAATAAAAGAAACTTAGATGTCCCATAACATTTTTAGAGTATATTAATGACTTACAAATTAATTATACTTCAAGAGGGAACTGGCAAGATGGTCCAGTACTTCATCAGGTATTTGATGCACAAGCATAAGGACCTCAGTATGAACCTTAAGCACCCACAAAAAGCAAAGTGTGGCTTTGAATGCTTATAATCACTTATAATGCATTAGAAGAAAAAGACAGGATTCAAGAGGCCCGGAGACCAGCCAGTTTAGAAAATTGGTAAATTTAGGGTTTAATAACAGATCCTGCCTCAAAGAACAAGATGGAGTCAACTCTTTAGAAACAGAGAAGTGATTGTGAGATACTCAGTACCAAAAAGGACATCTGTAACACAATCCCTAACCCTAAGTCTCAGCAAATTCTAGGAGAATGGACAAAAAGGCAGAAAGAGCCTGAGGGCCAGGACTACTGCTCTGTGCCTGTTTCTTCTGGATAGGGAGGGGATATTGTTATTTATGAACTCTCAGAGACATGGCTGTCAGTACAAGACCTGCAAAGGCCATAAGATGAAGACTACCTCTAGATAAAGTGCCACAAGCAATCAGAAAATGTAAATAAGGGCAATAATTGGACTCATTACATTGTGTAGGTAAGTGTGTATAACAAATAAATATAAAAGAGATCATGGATTTGAGGGGGTTGTTGGGGGGCACAGGAAGAGTTGGAGTGGGGAGGAGAAAGGGAAGGAAGGATAGAAGCACAGTGTACTCAGGTATAAAATCCTTAAACAAAAAATGTAAGGTGGTGAGAGACAGAGGGGGACATCCTATGTTAACTTCTATCTTATACACGCCCTCATGTGGGCACAAATTATACACATACACCTCCACTTCCGCAAACCTTTAATGTAAGGTTATTTCAAAACATAAGTTCAAACTTGGTGTGCTTACTTACTGTGGCTTAGCTTTGAAACAAGCAGGATACTTTTTGCTAATGGGCTAAAATAGGACACTACTGAGGGTTACAGATAGTGTCCTACTTATTTCAAAGCTTACTCTTGCAAGAATTATAAAGTTAAGAATATCTATTGATTGATGTGTATGAGTGTTGTGACTATATGTATGTATATGCACTTGTTGCCTATGAAGGACATAAAAGGTCATCAGACTCCCTAAAATTGGAGTTACAGGTGCTTGTGAGCTACAAGTAGGTGCTGGGAATTGAACCCAGGTCCTCAGTAAGTGCTCTTAACTGCTGAGCCATCTCTCCCGTGCTCTATAAAAATTACTTTTAAAATTTCAGTCTGGTAAAAAAAAATATTTGAGTTTAAATGTGGAATTCTAGAAAATAGGTAGAATATGTAAACATTTTAAGGGACATATGAGTTGGTGAGGAAACCAAAAGTTGAAACACAGAGCTCTCCATTAAGGGGGAAAACATTATAAATTTCAAAAGAATAATTCTTAGGACATGTAATTCAAGAATTAATACATCATTTGAATTTTGCCAAGTCAGACAAGTATAAAAGTATAAACTCATAGCCAGGTGGTGGTGGCACAGGCCTTTATTCCCAGCACTCAGGAAGCAGAGATAGGCCAATATCTGTGAGTTCAAGGCCAGCCTGGTCTACAAAGTGACTTTCAGAATAGCCAGAAATACATAATGAGACTCTTGGTCTCAAACACACACACACACACACACACACACACACACAGAGAGAGAGAGAGACAGAGAGAGACCTACTGGAATCAGGAAGAATCACAGAATTGAGAGAAAGATTATTCTAAAATAAGTCAATATTGTTGTAATTCACAAACAACTTTCCCTAGACTTACCATGGAGTACTAAGGTCTA